>OVAX01000359.1:0-87345 GCA_900406405.1 Lepidium africanum | reverse complement strand
ATTTGTTTTTCCGACCACGCCGAACCGACGGCTAGTTTCCCGTTACTAAGCCGTCGGTAAACCGACGGTATTGGCCGTCGGAAATAGGCCTTTTTTCTTGTAGTGTATATATCTTCAAGGAATTCGATTGGCAACCATATAATAAGTGTTTTATTTTGATTTGAGTGAATGTGCGGTACAATTTTTTGTAGGATTGTAGCAGTGGGAACAGAACAAAGAACAATGAGAGCCGAGGAGTAAGTGAATTGATGGAATTGTAAGGAATGGTGAACTAAAGTTCATGAATAATGGTTCTCGTTATCTTCATGTTGGATCAAAGTAACCCAAGTCTCAGAAATAGTAGAGAAAGACTAAGAAAAGCGAAATGAAGTCGTAGAGGCGTAGTGAACTACTGAACTTAAGAAATTAGTTCACCTACTCTGTGCAGAGTTTCAAGGTGAATTTTCCTGAGAGTTAACTCTACGTAGAGTATACTCTCTTGATCTTTGCACACATAATCAAGAGATGAAGCTCTTAGCAAGAAGAAAGAAGAAAGAGTTGGAAAGCCACATCATAGAGAAAACGTGGATTCCCTTTTAAGTAACAACGATACCCTTGTCTTTGATCACCAACCATTAATTCCTTGTAACAGTCAACGTCATTAAAGTCCAAGTAATGACAAGGAAAATTTTGTGGGAGAAAATCTTAACGGAAGAAGATGAAAATTTATTAAAAGGTTTGTCGAAGAGAATCCAAGATGGGCTTCGTATAAGAACACAAAAGCCCAATATGAATAACCCAAAATAAAAAACATCGCCAACACTTCAGTTGGATGATAATAGAGAGAGTAACAAAGCACAATAATTTAATTACCATCAGGGGCTTTAAGAATACAACCTGCTAAAAAATAAGTACAAGCTATCTCTAAAGGTCAGAGAATTTACAGTCATACTCAATGTGCACTTTTTGTTGTCAATATTGGATCGACAAGGTCCAACCTATAGCTTAAAGCCACCATTAAAATTCTTTTTTAAGTTACCATAATGCAGTGGGTAGGAATTAAACCATGGTGTCAAGTCATTAGCTGAATCATCCTAACCACTAGACTGAGAGCAACTCAGCACTTAATGTGCACTTTAGAATTAGCTATTTAAATCTTTTGTGATTTTCAACTGAAAATGCTTGTGTTTGTCTTTTGTTTGCTTTGCTTAATGTTGAATGTTGTAAGAAATCAGTTGGAAGACCAGCACTTGCAACTTCTCTTGATTTGAAGGCTTCTGCGACTGATCCAGAAGAAAAACTTTAGACAATCTAAATACACTCCTCCACACACCCTTCTTTTGAGTTTAAATGGAAGGATTATTGTCATGTGGTCCTCAGGTTTGAATCTTATTTACGTGAAGTTTTGTTCTCATTAATTTGGATTCTGTAGGCTATTGGAACATATAGAGATGAGTTATGTTGCTTCCTATGTTTCTTTTTTTTTTTTTCTTGTTAAGGGTTCTCTAATGCAAAAATCTCTGGAAAGTGGTTTCTTGTTTAGCAAGTTGTATGGGACCATACAGACTTTGAAATCAACCAATCTGCATAATATCATGAAGGTTTATAATCAAGATCAAGTGATCTTCTTCAAACTTAAGAAGATTATAAAGGAAACAGAAGGTTTCAAGTTTATAAGGTGATTGCAGAGTCCCTAATTTAAAGGGAAGGTTCCTCTTCATATTGGTTTAATGTTCTTAGTTTAGAATTGAATCGAAAATAGAACACTAAACTCTTATCCTTGTTCTTCTTTTGATTGGATATGTTTTGGTAGTTGAGTGAGGTTAGTTATCCGTTGTAACAAATTCATGATATATAAGGATTTTTAGCTTGTTTTCCAGTTTCTCTAGGCTTCTAGAATCATTTCGGGTTTGAGAGCAAGAAAATAGAGTGAGTGATTGAAGAAATATTAAGGAAGAGAGAGCTTGAAATTGAGAATTGATCGCTGTATTGATGAGCTCGGAATGAGCAAGTATTAAATGGTAGTAAAATCGGAAGCTTAATTGAGCTCTGAAATGATGTAGATTCCTTGCAGAATCGAACTCTGTCAAATTCGGTGTTCTTTCTTTTGCTTTTACATCAAACTCGTCAGATCAGATATATTCAGAGCTTGAATTTTAAACATTCCAAAAGCAAGAAAGCAAGACAATTGATCAGAAGGTCGATGATTTCCTAAATCTTGTTGGAGATCTGAAACATCTTCAAATTGAAATCGAAAAAGAGACTCAAAGAAATTATGTTGCTTGAGTTATTGCCAAAAGTTTATGAGCACCTTGCAAAGACACTAACTTACAGCAAAGAGAAGTTATGTGTTGAGGATATTGTTACAATAGCCAAGTCAAATGAGCAAAAGCTAAAGAAACAAGGAGTAATCCATAAGTCAAATGGAGAAGGATTATTTGTAAGAGGGAGATGAGAGACAAGAAAGTCTCTTTCAAAGGCACAAGCAAGTCAAGGTCCAAATCAAGAGACAAAATAAATGGAGAATGTTGGATTAGTGGGAAGAAAAGCTATTATAAGAAAAAATGTTACAAATTGATAGAAATAAACAAAGGAATTGGTCAAGCACAACAAGGAGAATCTTCTTTAGCAAAAGATGATTCCAAAGGCCATTTTTTTTTTTTGTAGTATCTGAGGTAAACGTTTCAATAGGTGATAATTGATGAACAAAGTTAATTGCATGCTTAGTGAAAGTGCATTAAACAAGAGATCTTGGGTAGGAGCAGCTTCAATAGCAATCTATTTGATAATTAGATCTCCATCATCTACAACAAAATTCAAAGGCTAATGATTGAAATGCAGAGTTAGCTGCACCACCCACATAAAGGGAAGATTTTGTTGTGTTGATGTACAAACCCGAGAGTACTTTAATGGAATGCATAACTTGAAAATTCCCTGACAATGAAGATGTCTTACTATCAGAGAAGACCATTATATCATCAATGAAACTAAGATGGGTAAGTCCAAGCGCTTGACATTTCGGATGGTAACCAAATTTCCTCTCCGCTGCTGCCTTATTAAGAAGACTCAGTAAGACATTATTGGTGATGACATTGAGGTAAGGCGATAATGAAACACACTTTCCTAATACCTCGTCTGCTGCTAAAAAACCATCCAAATCACCATTGAGAGAGATGGAGAATAAGGCTGTAGAACTGCAAGTATGAATCCATTTGACAGAAATAGCAGGCACACCCATTGCTTCCAAAACCGAAAAATTTAGCACCATTTGACAATGTCAAAAGCCTTGGTAGTACAAACTTGATGGAACATTTAGATGAGAATGAGTTCCTGTGGTAATTTTTTACAAGCTCAGTTGCTAAAAGTACATACTCAAGGATTGTCTTTATGCGGTTTGCTAGCTTGGATATTACCTTATAAAGGAGATACAACACGCCATTGGGCGATAGTCTTTCATACTAATGGCAGCCGAGTGATTAGGAATCAAAGCCAGAGCAGTTGCATTGACCCTAGACGGTAAGAAGCTGAACATAAAGAAGGATTGCACCGCTGTTATGAAATCAGGTCCTATACTAGGCCAAGCCGCTTTGAAAAACCCAACAGTGTACCCATCAGGTTCATGAGCCTTGTTGGATGGCATTGACTGAACAACCCTCTAAATCTCAGGACCAGTAACTGGACCAACCAAGAAATATGCTGCATAATCCGAGCATCTATAATCAATTAGCTCCGATAAATTCCCAAGAATACTAGTTTCAAATTTCATAGCCACCATCTGCAAGAAATTTGTGAAGTATGAGATCCCTTCACACTTTATTGCATCAGGTAAGGTGAGGATTTCTCCTTGTGAGTTCTTAAGATGTTTGATAGAACAGCGAGTAGCTCTCTCCTAGGCTATCCGATGGAAGAATGTAGTGTTTTGATCACCATCCTTTAGCCATTTTATTCTTGATTTTTGACGAAAGAATTGTTCTTTGAGATCTTCTAAGTTATGCCATCTCATAGCCACATCTGAAGCAGCTTCAAAGGAAAGTTGGTCCGAATAAAGCACAAATCATCAAAAGCCTGGTCTTGCTTAAAGCACAAATCATCAAAAGCTTCCTTTGTGCGAATATCAAAGTCTCCATAATGAGATTTATTTAGCTAACGAAGAATAGGCTTCAAAAGCTTCAACTTTTTGTGAAATATATGTAATGCTGAACAAGAATGGAAGAGAGCGGGGTACTCTGCCATGATTCATGAACAAGAGGAAGGAGCTAGGGAGACGCATTCAGAAAATTGAAGAACATGAAAGACTTTCTATTCAACGATTGAAACGAGTCAGTCGTCACAATCAGTGGTAGACACATAAAATGTTTTTACCTAGGTCAAAGATCTTTTCAAAAATGTATAATGTAGCTTATTTAGAAAAATTACCATAAATTTCAAAAAAAAAATACAAGAAAAAACTCATAAATATATTGAATAATAGGGTAAAATTGTGTTAAATTGTCTTAAATCTCAATACAAATGCCAAATATACTAAAGACATTTAAAGTACTTATACCAATTAAAGCAGTTTTATAGATTTTAGGGGTGTCATGTGACTACACTAAAACCTTAGTGAGTCCGCCACTATTCACAATATACTTAGCATGATCAGATATGCCGTCAGTTTTGAAGATTGCATGAAACCTTGGGAAAACTTGAATCCAAAAAGTATTAACCAAAGCTCTGTCAATCTTCTTCTCTGTTGGATTTGTATATTGTTTATCACATCAAGTGTGTAATGGTCTCGAGAAAGCTAGATTTGAAAGACCAAAGAAAGGGTGAGATCCTGAAAACTTTGCATACCAAAATGATTTATAGTTTTATATCATATTCAGCTAAACGAGAGTGTTCATTTGCATGAAGAATCTCATTATAGTCACCAATTAAAATCCAAGGCAAATAAAGATGGTTGTAAGCAACTTCAATCTACCTTATTTCATCCCATAAAACACTCATATCATGTTCAAGAGTAGAAATATAGATAGCCATGCAAATAAAGATCTCACTGGTGGCAATGATCTTAATATTGCATGTTATGTGTTGGCACTTTTACACATTAAGGTGACAATAACGGAGTCTGAAACACAAAACCATATCCGTCCCAACCGATTATGATCATAATTGGTGAGAGCATGCCATCCCGGAAGAGCAGAAGCAAGAGTGATTAGTCTCCTGAACTCTGGTTTCAAGAAGACATCCAAAAGTCGGTTTAGAATCTTTCAACCATTTGCGAACGGAAGCATGCTTGCGTGGTTGTTGAACCTAAACCTGTTCCAAACAAAGAAGGATATCATTGCTTCATAAGGGAAGCTTTTTGGACTACATTTGACATCGTTGCAATGGCAAGGCCCTTAGTACGAACAATAGGAGTCTTGGGAGGCTTACCTTTACCTTGCGTTTATTGGGTGATGACTTGGTGAGAATATCATTTTCCACAATTTCGCCTTTTTTATAAACCTAAGAGAACTTGGAAACGGGAACGGGAATTGGAGGCTGAAATAGGGGACTCTAGAGGATCTCTTGATTGTAGTCCATTAAGACTCCTTTAGAGCAGGTCATGAGTTTCAAATTTTGTTGGTAGTTGAATAGCAATAGGACCATTATTAGTAGATGCCACTGGTTTCGGAGATGAGCGAACTCGAGGAGGTACAGTTTCAGATCATGTGGGGACCACAGTTTGGACATTCTCTTTGTATGCATAAGCACTAGGACTCTCTGGTGTAGCTTAAGTGGACACTGCAACCAATTCTTATTGCGAAACGACAGATTTAGAAGAATACTTGTCATTTTAGGAGTAGTTTTCTTGCGACAGACCTTTTGAATATGACCCCACTTGCTACAAACTTCACATTGGGGTGGAAGTCACATGTAAGATCTGAGACAATAGAAGCTTCAAAACGACGTGCTTCACCAACAATCAAATTTAGTAGAGGTCGTAGAAGATTAACTTCGACGAGAACCCGAGCCACATCAAACCTGAAGCATTTCTTAGTAGCAGGATAATTTTACCAGTTTCCCTATGTGGTTAGCCAAGAAACTAAAACCACAAAGAGAGAAGAAGTGATTTGGAACATCCGAAAATTCGACCCACATAGGTATAGAATCAAACACTAAATTCTAAAAAGCAGTACCAGATATCTTAGATGATGTTGAAATTTCTTTTTTTTATTAAATTAGAAAATGTGAGGTTTGGGACAAGAGAATATAGTACTAGACATCATTTGCTTTCGAATTGTTTAAAAATATTAAAAGTATGATTAGGCAGTCACATAAAATATTCTTTTATGAGTTGCCAGACACATCACTTAATATTAACGTTTTCTTTAACTAGTCAACAGTTCATCTATTCAATTACACGAATAGGAAGAAGGCAAACTCAGAATTTTTTTGTATCAATCCATCCGAACTATGCCCAAAATTCATCAGTATTCACATCTAGACTACTCACCTCATCACCGAATCATCAGGTGAATCTGAGTATATGTTATAACCTGTTACCAATTAACCTAAAAAAAATAAAATAAGAAAGGATAAATGTTGTTCTTTTTTTTGTCAGCGCCCAAAGATCCGGATTTAAACCTCCAAAAGGCACCGCCACTTGACTAGAGGTTCTCGGCAAGATAAAAATGTTAATATATGTTTTGCTTGATAAATACAAGACAACAAGATGAAAACCGCACAAACAAAACAAACATTTTTTTTAGACTTTTGTATACTATTAACCCCCAAAACAATACCTTGAGACTCCCAAATGTGCAAAGAAACCCAAAATTCAAACAGTTTATGCAGCTAATATGGGAGGAGTGGGGTCTCTACAACCTTAGCTTCCGCGCAATTCATTTCCTTCATTCTTCATGTTACCAACTACCAAAAACAAAAACAAAGAGCAAAAGATTTAATTATAGCTTTTGTCTGGTTATACTCAGCAAGAAACCAAGATCTAACAAGCTCAAATGAACTCAGTATGATCCCTAACATCAAGCCACATCTTTAGTTTTATAAATACAGCGCAAGCTGTGTTAAAAAAAGAAACAGACACCAAGTTGCAGCATTTATATCGCAATCAATACAACCTGAAACATGTCGCAAGCCATGACTATTCGATAATACAAACCTGTGCTTTTGTTTCAACATTCTAGAGTCTAGACCCATTTGCAATCATTTCTTACTAGTGCTATTCTCAATTTAATCTAGCAAATATAATATAAGCTTTGTTTGAGAAAGTTGTTAACTATTTACATGGTTTTACCTGATACAAAAATATGGCTAAGAAGCACCATTTCAAGAGGAGCATTTTAATTACAAATGGCAAGCTTGGCGGTCCAATCATCAGCTACTCCGTAGTCAAGACTGAGCTCAGTCATTGGAGGGATGTTCTCAGCAGCGAAAAGCATTACGCGAGGGAACATCAGATTGTTGTGATCATGCAGTACTAATTGAACAATGACATTTGGATCAGTACTATGGCTTATGTAACAAGCAACATTCCTCATCTTAGACACATCCATTGCGAAATCAACAGCAGGAATCTCATGGTAAGAAGGCCGCTCATAATCAGGCAGGACCTGAGATAAATCTCCCCAAGCTTCCCACCTCAGAGAAGAAAATCGACCAGGATATACCAATGTATCACCGTTCATGGTCAGAATGTTGGCTTGTTCCCTTGTCAAAGCAACCCCAGCATACTCACAAATAAAAGCACCAGCAGGTAATATATCCAAAGACCGAACTCCCCAACCTGTTTCCAGTGACCTAAACACTTCTAGTCTATTCCTCAGACCCCTTTGAGTTACACGGTTTCGACAAGTTGGAGGGCACTGACACGCCAGTCCACATTCATGTATCAACGGTTTTTGTCTTATTAGCTTCCCATTGTAGTCATAAGCAAACTCGCCTGAATTCTTGGTTTCACAAAGGCAACCACTGCTACAACCTGAGACACAGTTGCATCCACTTGCATTGTTACTCTGTTGAATAAATAAGCCAGGGGGAAACGAAGCTTTCACAAGGTACTCGTAATACAAAGGTTCTTGATCGTTGTCAATGTCATTATATAGATAGACAGGAACATTCTCCTTCCTATTCGAGATATCAAAAGAGAGGTAACCTCTTGGTCTCACAGACAGCGGGTTGGTTTTCAGAGTCTTAGCAAGCTTCAGAATTGAACTACCCATCTCGACCTGACCTTTGATTCTTTCAAGCCTAAACTTAAACACACCAAAACCAGATTTCCCAACATCGAACCAAGAATCAACAATCCTAAACAACCCATCATATACATAAACTTTGCTAGAAACCGTGTTCTCGTATTTCAATCCTCTAATCACTCTGACTTCAATCCCATAATACATACTCCGTTCCATCGCAAGATTTCCACCTTCCAACTTCTGATGCTCAGCTTGACGTCCAAGCTTATCTTGCCCACCATGACCGGAATATATAATTACATCTCCTTGATCGTCATCATCTTCATACCCACCTGAAACAATCACACTAGTAGCAATAGGCTCTCCATTAGAGCTAAGACTCCTTGTAAGATAATCAATCCCAGCTTGCGGCTGCCCATGTAAACCAACAACACACAATTCAAGCCTAAAGAAGAAAATGTCCCCAATTTGAACCCCAGGGATCGAACCAACGATGCGTTTATCACGATTCAACCACAATGAACAATCTTTCATCATGGAAGCAGCTTTACAATCAGACCTACCTTTTCTTCGCATCCCAACCACTTGACGTTTAGCTTCTTCCATCATCAAGAAGATCATAAGCGAATCGTGAATCGTCCGCGTCCTCCTAACAAGTTCTCGGAACTGCCTCTCACCTTCAGGACCAACATCAGTGACCCTTACAAGCTCCGACGAGCGTTGCTGTGGCTTCGGCCTTCGAGTAACATCAGAGGGTGAAGCCTCATTGAGTGAGTAAGAAACCGGAACAGGATCCATTTGATGATTATCCTCAACCGATACAACTGCGCCGGTTAAGGAATCGAGAGCTGTAACGTCATCGTGCCGATTGAGCTGTTCGGCGAACGCGGAATGGAAAGTCTTTGCGACGTTGTCATAAGCTGACAACAAGTCTGCGGTTTCGGGAGTATTCTGGAAACTGGAATCGAAATCGAAGATTGAAGATGATGAAATTGGGGATTGTAGGTTGGAATTTGGTTGTTGAAAAGGCAAGCTTTGGGAAGATTCAATCACAGGTTCTTCCTTTGGAATCAATGTAGGTGATGGATTCAAATACGGATCAGCACAAATGTGAGAAGAACTCATTTCTTTTCAAAAAGGGTTTACAGACCTTTCAGAGAAATCGAAGAAAGTGGGTTTCTTTTTCTCAGGCGACATCCATGGATTAAGTCCCACACGAAATC
Source organism: Lepidium africanum (assembly GCA_900406405.1). Lineage (NCBI taxonomy): Eukaryota > Viridiplantae > Streptophyta > Magnoliopsida > Brassicales > Brassicaceae > Lepidium > Lepidium africanum. The sequence continues at coordinate 77,966 of OVAX01000359.1, read as the reverse complement.
CAAGAAATGGATTTTCTCCCAGAATTTTTTATTTTGAGCTAAACAATTACTCCAAAAATCAGGCAAGACAACGAAAAGAAAGAAAGGAGTTTTGGTGAAATCCAAATCTAAGATCTCTCGCGAGCTCTCGAGAGTCGAGAAATCTTAATGCTTCTCCCGGGTTTGAATAAGGTTTGTGTTTGTTGCTGCTTTGTGTCATGTAAAATCAACAAATAGATTCATGTAAAACTAATGTAAGCATATTTATTATTGGATCATTTAGTCAAATGCTGCACAAACTATGTAAATGATTACTTCTTTTTTTCCTGTCAAAATCCTCTATTTAATCAAAGTAACTTTTTTTTTAGTAAAATGATTGAAAGCCCATCTCACTTCTTTCTCTTTGAACGAGTAGACGATTTCGTTTTTAACCTAGATTTACGTTGTTGGGTTGTTTTGGGTTGATGACCGGTGGCTTTCTCAGCAGCGATATTGGCCCTATTCCTCTTTACTTCCATTTTTCTGGCTTTAGTTTTAGGCGTTTCCAGATCTCGATTACAAATCAAGGCGTGAGTGATGCGTTGCTTTTAAGTCTCGATGGTGGCTTGTTTGGCTCGTTGGTGGTACTCGTTGGTGTTCTCCATCAAGTGGCTCTCAGATTTTGGCCTTTATCATGTGGTGGTGATGGATCTCTACTGGCATTCTCCGTTGTGGGCTTCTGTATTATGAGCTTCTAGGTGATGGTTGCTTTATGTTTAGATCTAATAGTTCGTTGCTCTTTTGCCTCTTTGTTATATTATTCAGTTGTGATTAGGAGTTTGGTTTAAGCAAATTTTTGTTATAGTTTGGTCTCTCCTCTAGTTTTAGAGTTTTTATCTAGATTTGGATGGATCTTTTGGTTTGGGAATGAATTTCCTCTGCAGATTAGTTAATTTTTTTTTGAACCTAGTTTGGTTTTTAAGTCTGTCTCTGAAACTCTATAGGTTTGAGTGTTGATGTCTATATTTTCCCTTTGTTGAGTTTGGTTTGAGTACCTAGCTCGGTTAACATTCGATTTTAGCAATTTTAAAAAAGAGTCCTATTTTCTCCGGAGAAAGCCAGCTTATGTGACTAAAGTCGTCATATTTAGGTAGGAATCCCATTGTCGGAATGTCGTTCGGAAACTCCTAAGGTGATATCTAGGTCTTGATACATTGGTTTTGGTTTTATTAATTGGATAGCTTCATATCATCTTCTTTGTTATGTAGGATTGATGCATCCTTTGTAGTAATCTTCCAAACCTGATATTATTCAGATTCAGATGAAAGAAAAAAATCAAAGTAACTTTTTCTAAATCATTACGATCATGGGGTATATTACATTATATGTTTATTTTTTGGTCGACAAACTTCATCTTCATTAATTAAGTAAGGTCATTGGTTGGTACATATTAATTGCTAACTTAGCTAACGCATCTGCGTTTTCATTTTGACTCCTATGAATAAATCGGAGATCAAATTTTTCAAAAGAGCACAATGTTGTGATTATGTCGGAGCAAATTCCGAAGATCTCCGATGGCCATGCTTTATTCCTGATTGCTTGAACTAGGAAGATTACTTTGTTACCAGTGGACTTCGATGCCCAAATTCCCATATCTGACCTAATCCAGCAAGGTTTTGCTCTGAGTCCCATGCTGCATCTACCTTACAGATAATGACATTTTTTTCTTCTTCCTCTTCTAAATCTTCTGATCCTGCGGTCATACTTGTGCTAGATTCTCCTCTAGTTTCTGATTTGCTTTGTGCATTTTGCCACTCAATGGCTTCCTTCGTCGCTTTGGTTATTGTTTCAATTTCATTGAAGCTGCGTTGTTTGAAAATTAATTGGTTTCTAGAAATCTAGAGATTCCAACAAATCCAGGGGAACAGTAAGGTGTCTCTTAATCCTAGTGGTGGTAAGTTCTTCCTTTCCTTCACTACTCTGAGTCCTTCTATCATATTTGTGATCATCGCAGGTTCTTGGGTTTTGCTCAACGGTGTTAACTCCCATGTTTTGATGGCATATGGGCACATAAATAGGATGTGGTGAGGAGATTCTAGGCTTACGTATCTCAAACATGATCTTTCCACACTTATATTCCTTATTCTTAGTGCTTCTCCTGTCGGAATGACATTCTTTAGTGCTTTCCAAAGGAAAGACTTTATTTTTGGTGATGTGGGTAAGTTCCATACTTCTCTGTTCCAGCTACAATAACCAGATTTAGCTGAATATTCTTCTTTCTTTGTGTAGCACCATATTATCTTGTCCTTTTGATCAAATTTGCTTGGTTTAATGCTCAATATTTCCTTTCCATGGTTTGGGAAGACTTCGTCTATCAGGTCAATATTCCATGATGTAGTACCTGTAATTAAAAGATCATTTACTGTTAGGTTTTGAGTCTTTCTGTTGCTGGTCCCATCAGCTTTCTTGGTTGGGGGTTGTTGAGCCACAGTTCACTCTAGATATTAATCTGTTTCCCATTGCCCAACCTACATTATCTACGAGTAGTTCCCTCCCATGTAAAATACTCTTCCATCCATGCGAGTAATTCTGTTTTGGCTTTATTGTGAGGAAATCCTCCTCATTGCAATACTTCCCTAGGAGGACTTGTGCCATTAGGTTCTGAGGTTAGTTTACAATTCTCCAAATTAAACTTCCCTGTAGGGCTTGGTTAAAGCATTCCACATCTCGAAAGCCTAGTCCTCTCATAGACTTTATATTGGATAGCTCTCTCCATGTAACCCAACACATTCCTTTTTTTCTTGGTTTCTATCCCACCAAAATCGTGTGAGTTGTGAATGAATCTTCTTGCATATGGATTTAGGTAACATGAAGCATGACATGGAGTATGTTGGTAGTGCTTGCAGCACACTCTTCAGCATCACCTCTTTCCCAGCTTGGGATAGGAATCCATTTGACTAGCTTCTGGCTTTTTGGCGGATCCTATCCACAATTGAAACAAACAGATAAGATTTTTTCCTTCCAAAGGCTTCCGGTAGTCCTAAGTATTTATTTGTTCCTTCTTCTTGTAGTATTCCTAGTTGGTTTTGTACTTTCCTCTTAGTACTTTCAAGTACTTTTTTTGAGAAAGTAATGGATGATTTCGCTTTGTTGATCTTCTGTCCAGAAATGTTCTCATAGGCTTCTATCGTTTCTTTCAGGACTTTGCAGTTTTGAGAGGAGACTTTGCAGAAGAACATTGTGTCATCGGCGAAAAGTAAGTGGTTTATGCGCAGACTCTTGGCTGCCACTTTGATTCCCATTAGTTTCCCTTTTGTTTGTGCTAACTTACACATTACTGACAGGATCTCACTACACACAATGAAGATGTAAGGGGATATTAGGTCTCCTTGCCTCAGTCCTCTTGAAGGTACCACTTTCCCTTTGACTTCTCCATTGAATAAGAATGCATAGGAAAGTGTTGTAATACACTACATAATCCAGTTTATAAACCTCTGTGGAAATCCAATCCTTTTGAACACATTTTCCACAAAATTTCATTCTAGCCAATCATAGGCTTTTGTCATATCTGTCTTTACAGCCATAAACCCTTACTTATTAGCTTTGGATCACTCTAGATAGTGTAAAGCTTCGTGTGTAATCACTATGTTGTCTAAGATTGCTCCTCCTGCAACAAACGCACATTGATTCTCTGAAATTAGAGTATGGATGAGCGGTTTAAGTCTGGCTGTGATCACCTTTGATATGATTTTAGAGTATTGCATAGAACGATTGATCGGTAGTCCACCACCTTCTTCGGGTCTTGAATCTTTGGTATAAACCTTATGTTTGCTGCATTTAGTTATCTTGGCATTTCGCCGGATTCAAAATTTTTTTTGACTTCTCTTGTTATGTTTTGGCCGATTGTACCCCAGTTTGTTTGGAAGAAGCATGCTGAGAATCCATCCAGTCCGGGAGCTTTATCCGGATGGATGGAGAATAGTGCATTTCAGATTTCCTTTGTAGTCAAAACTACTGCGAGTTTTTCGCTTTGTTCCACGGTTAATTTTGGCTCAATTGCTTCTTGGATCTGCTGTATCATTGCATCTTGATCCTTTTCTTGTGTCTTGTATAGGTTCTCAAAGAATCTTGAGATTTCGTCAACCATTTCCTCATCACCATATAGTGCTTGTCCATTCTCATCCTCTATAACTGTAAAGTGATTGATGGTTTTCTTTTCCCTTGTTTTTGCATGGAAATAGCCTGTGTTTTTGTCTCCTAGACTTAGCCATTGTTGTCTACTTCGTTGTCTTTAGTACTCTTCTTCTGCTTTATACACCTTTCTAAGATTTGTATTGAGAGAAGTACGCCTTTCTTCACTAGTAGTTGGGTCTGTCATTGCTTGTTCTATGGATCTTTTGAGTACTTCAGTTTCTTTATAGCTATTCCTATCTTGTTCCTTGTGCCATTTCATAATCTCTGCTCTACACATGTTGATCCTTTGCTGAACTGACTTATTTTCATCTTTGTTCCAAGTTTCAACAATCAATCCTCGGACTTCCTCGTTATTCCTTATGCGCCAATCATACTTGAAAATTCGTTTTCTTCTCTTTCTTTTATTGCTGAAATATGTAATGATTGGTCAATGATCAGACCAACCAAACTGCAGGTATTCACATCTTCCATCGGGATATCTTTTCACCCATTTACTATTTGTAACTGCCCTATCTAACTTGCACCAAACTGTATGACTGTGTCTTGATCATCTCCATGATAGGCTATTCCCTTAGTACTTGAGATCAAACAAATCACATTCAGAAAAGAATGTTCGGAATTCAACAAAAGAGCTTTAAGGTCTTTTCAATCCTCCTCTTTTTTTTGAGTTGCTGTAAACAAATTTTGCATAAAAACTTTCTCCTCCAGCCTTAATTCTTGTATCAATAAAATTGTTGTTCGCCTCTAGGATTGATATTTCTGTCCCCTTATTCGATAATAGGGCGAGCCCACCTAATCCATGTCTAGATGGCGTAACAAGATAGATGTGGTCAAATCTTAGTATTGCAAGGGTTCTCAAAACAGTTTCGTCTAGACTTTTCGTTTCAGTGAGGATCAAAACATTAAGATTTACTTTTCTCTGTAAATCTCTGAGTCGTTGGACTGTCACGGAGTTCCCCAGCCCTTGACAGTTCCAACTTCCTATAGTTAAGGAATAGGGCTTTGTAGATCTTGAAAATCTGCATATGTTGCAGCTTGTTCCTAAGTGTCATCATCTTCATGAATTGTGTTTAATTCTCTCTAACTTTGATGTCTATATGATCCTCTTCTATAGCTTGGTGAACCTTGTAACATTTAGACTGAGAACAATTCATTGTCTCCATCTTCTCCATGTTTTAAATTTAGGTGTCTTCGTGGAGTAGGTGTGGTTTGAATTAACCTTCTCTTTTTCATATTTCCTCCCGCATGCAATAAGGGGCTGCCCATTTGTTTCCTTGCTCCTAGAGGTCTGCCTGGTTTTCTTCTTTCACTCACTTTCTTTTTCTGTTTTTGTTGTGATGCAGGTTTGACTCTTTGGCCTAGCCTTTGGGATGTTGGGATCCTTTCCAAAACATCTATCTCTTGTGTTTGGTCAGGTTCTTCAATAACACAGTCCTCTTGTATTGCCTTTCCTTTAACCATTTTCTGTGCAGCTTGTTCTATTTAGCCTTGTTCAACTACTTGCTTGAATCTTTCTTTCCTCGCTGCACTCTCTGTAGGATCGAGGCATGAGGAATGCTAAAGCATGAAATTTTGAATCTCATCAACCGCTTTCTGTAGTGCTTCCTGGTTATATTCTTATGAATTACTTGTTTGTCCTCTTTCCAGTGGGGGTCTCCTACCTCTTCCATCTGATTTTGGAGTTCCTTCTTCTATTTGGGTTTCATTTGGGGTTAAGGCTTCCCTCCTTTCCTGATTTATGATTCGGTTTTGAGGCTCCTTTATTTCAGGTGTAATGTTCTCTAATATAGGAGGCCATTTTTGTTTGGGTGCTTGGTGCTACCAGCTCTCCTCCTGTCTGTAATAGTATGTTTCTTTTTCTCGGTAAGCTTGGTATCCAATTCTTTGAGCTGTATTGGATTTGTATGAGTAGCTATGTCTCGGAGTTTCACTGTTATAAATGGTTCTGTAGCTACCTTTGCCCTGAAACAGTACATTTCTTATTTCTCTGGGTATGTAACCCGATTCTCGATTTTCCTCGAAAGATCTTCGGATGGGTCTTTGGTCGTTGTATGACCTGGTAAGTTCTTTTGCATATTATGGACTTATCTTGTTTGTGTTGTTGGTATAGGAAGTTGTTAATAATTCTCTTCTTTCTCTAGGTATATAACCCGATTCTGATCTTTTTTCCATTGTTTTTTGCTTGTCATCCTGTTCATAGTATGGTCTGTTGTGTTCCTTGTTAGGTTCAAAGTACTCCTGGTCCCAAGTGCCATTGCAGTATCTGTCTAAATGTGTAAAAGCACCACATTTGTAACAGTGCTTTTTTAGTCTCTCGTAGATTAGTGTGGCTTCAACCTCAACTCCATTATTGAACTCTACTATTGATTTTTTGATCAGAGGTTTCAGTCCATCAATGTAGACTCTCATTCGAGCTTGGGTAAATGTAATCTCCACATAGTCAAAGGTTCCCATCTCATTCCCAATGCTCTATAGTGTTTTAATTGACCAGGGATGTGTTGGTATGCCTTCACAATAATCCAGAAAGTGATTTGAGATGGAAAAGACTTCTCTGTTGTGGCTCTCCCTCTTTGTAAAATTACCATCCAATTAGCAAAGTGGTATGGTTGATTATCCAAAACCTTTTGCAAGTTTTCCTCCTCAGAGAAAAAGAATTGAAACTTGCCATTCCCCAGATTTATTCCCACTAGTTTGGTGTGGAGTCTCCAGTGCTCCGACAAGAAAGGTATGAGAGACCATATATTCTCTGGACTTTAGGATTTGTTAGTCTTCCAATGAGGGAGAGCTTTAGTTTGTTTATTTGCTCGGTGTTGTCAAATCTCGGTACTCTGACTCTTACAACTCTGGGTTTTGGCTCTGAGGGAGTTACAACTTTCCCTTTGTCTTTGTAGGTGAATATGCGACTCATGGTGCTTACTGGATCTGAGATTTCCGTTCGTGTAAGACTCGAAGTGAGAATTCTCAAGCAGGTGGCTCTTCAACAAACGTTCTAAGATGGATTCTAGCCACAAGGGCTGAGTGTTCTTTTTGACTAACAAGGAGAGGGGGTTTCACTGCATACAGAGCATGATAAAAACACTAAAAAACTCAATTTTCTTGACACACCTATCCATTGTACGCTACGACTAAGGGAAGCAAGGTTGTTGGGAAGGATTCAGACCATAAGCGCTCTTCATTCAAGCCCACTTAAGGTCGAGATTGAAGAAACTTTGCTCAAAATAGGTGTTTTTTTCATGTTTGCTTCATTAGGTTAAGTGTTTGAAAAGTTCACTTACCGTAAGAGGGAAGACACACTGGGTAAAACTCTGCCTAGGAGAGAGTGTCCGAGAGAGAAAAAAATTACTAATTCAAAAATTTGATGAGTCACATTATATGTTATTAAAATTTAACTATTGTATTGGAAAATTAGAAAGAATATTTTTGTCCAAAATTATTAATGTTGAGCATTAAACACAAAGATAATCTTTTATGTCACGTGTATTTTCTATTTTAATAACAAAATATCAAATTAGGGGTTGATTGGTAAAGCTTTTGGTTGAGCATAATGTTATTGTAGGAACCAATCAAATTTCTTAGGTCTGGGATTAAATATCTGTTTTGGCCGAATATCCGGATCCGTATCTGAATTTTATCCGAAAAACAAATATCTAGCCAAAACGAATTCGGATACGGATAGTGAATTTTGAATTTTGGTCGATACGGATATGGATAATACGGATTTATGATCCATATATATCTGGATATTCGTATATAATTTTTTTCTTGTATTTTTTAAGTTTTCAATAGCAAAAATACTATTTTTTGATTTTTTAACTTTTTTATTTATTATTTATTCTTTTCCAACACTATTTATTTATATTTTTTGAAATAAAATTTTTTTTTTAACGTTTTCATTGAAAAAAGTTTAGTGAAAATAAAAAAATTTAGTTGACTATTGATACAAATACGGATATTCGTGGATATTTGTATTTTTTTCATAAATATTTTATTCCCGATATTCATATTTTCAGATTCGGATATCACTACAAGAAAGCACACTGAATAAAGACATAAATTAACGACATGAACATTATGTTGTTACTTGGTGACATCTTCATGACATATTATTAAATACGTTGTTACGCCGTCCTTATGTGACAACATATTTATACGTCGTAATTAAACCACTTATCAAAGACATCCGAACGACAAAAGAAAAAAAGTGTCGGTAATATGTCTTTATAATTAACCACATCTCATATATACGTCGCTAATTACCTTATAACTAAACCAAGTAAAACGTGGGTACCAAACTTTGTACCAAATACGTAACGACATAAATTTATGTTGTTAATTCGCCTTTACTCGTTTGTTAGACATGTAAAAAATATGTTTTACCGAACCGTGAACCAAATTTTTTACGACGTTATGAATACGTCGTTATAGCGTCATTAAATTAAAAAATTCTCTATAAAAACAGAATGTTGGAGGAGTACGTTGGAAAGGCAAAAAAAACAGAAATGGCTTCTTCTCATTCTAACATTTATCAATCTCGACAATGGATGAACTCACGAGTCAATCCGGAGACGGGCGAGATTACAGAAGAATTCAAAGGCGGATTGCAAAATTTTATGAATTTTGCAACAAATCAGGAAATATGCATTGAAAGTGGTATGTTATTATGTCCATGTGCAAAATGCAACTAGTAAATTTTTATCGGTCAATGAGGTTTGGAAGCATCTTTATCGTAGAGGTTTTGCATCTAATTACTATGTTTGGTTCGTACATGGAGAAGATTTTAATGATCCACCTATTAGTAACACTCATCATACTATAGAAAATCATCAAACTGAACCCAACTATAGTACTTGTGGTGAGAATAGATATGTTGATATGGTGAATGATGCATATCGTGGATCAGTTAGTATAGAAAATTCGGCTGAAGAACCAAACTTAGAAGCGAAAGGGTTTTATGAGATGCTAGACACTGCCAACTAGCCGATCTATGATGGGTGTCGAGATGGCCACTCGACATTATTATTGTCCACTAGGATGATGAGTATAAAAACAGATTACAATATGGCAGAGGGTTATGTTGATGCATGGGCGCAATTAATCAATGAATACTTGCCGGAGCGCAACCTAGCACCTATAACATTCTATGAAGTGCAAAAACGGTGTCAAAGCTTGGTCTACCATATCAGATAATCGATGTATGCCTTGATAATTGTATGATTTATTGGAAAGATGATGCAGAACGAATGGAGTGTCGCTTTTGTAAGAAGGCTAGATTTAAGGACACGAGAGGACGGACGAAAGTTCCAAATAAGCGGATGTGGTATTTGCCAATAGCTGATAGGCTAAAAAGATTAAATTAATCTGAGAGTACAGTGGCACCAATGAGATGACATGCAGAGCACTCTACAAACGGAGAAATATCACACCCTTATGATGCAAAAGCTTGGAAACACTTTCAGTCGACGTATCCAAATTTTTCTTTGGAATCACGTAATGTCTATCTTCGGTTTTACAGATGGATTCATTCCATTTGGGAAATCTGGTCGAAACTATTCTTTATGGCCAGTCATCTTGACTCCGTACAATCTCCCACTTAATTGCATGAAACCAGAATTCTTATTCTTGACGATCTTAGTCCCTTGTCCTGAGCATCCAAGCTGATCTCTAGACATTTTTCTACAGTCGTTAATACATGAGTTGAATGAGTTGTGGTCTAACGGGGTTTGTACGTTCGATGTTTCCCAACAGCAAAATTTTGTTATGCGTGCAGTACTAGTGTGGACTATAAGTGACTTTCCGGCATATGCGATGTTATCAGGATGGACAACACATGGAAAGTTATCTTGTCCACATTGTCAACAAAGTACTAATGCATTTCAATTGAAGAATGGACGTAAGTCTTGCTGGTTCGACTGTCGTCGCCCATTTTTACCAAAAAATCATCCATACCGTAGAAGCAAAACTTTGTTTAAAAAAGGTGTTGTTGTTAAATCTGATCCTCCTCCAGAGTTAGACAATGAATATATGCTTGAGTAGATGAGGATTTTTGGTGTAAAAGAGACAGTGGTTTGTGGGGGAAATGCAAAAACTCAGGGAGATGCATATGGGTTAATGCGTAATTGGCATAAAAAGAGTATTTTTTGGAATTTACCTTATTGGAAGGATCAACTTCTAAGGCATTGCCTTGACGCAATGCATATTGAAAAGAACTTTTTTTGATAACATCATAAATACGCTTCTTATTGTTCAAGGAAAAAAAAGACAATCTTAAATCAAGATTAGACCTTGCTCTCCTTTGTTGTCATCAAGAGCTTCATCTTACAGATGATGGTAAGGCTTCGATTCCCATTTATAGGCTATCAGCAGAAGCAAAGGCAAAAATATTTCAATGGATAGCTAATGAAGCGAAATTTCCTGATGGTTACGCATCGAATCTCTCCAATTGTGTTGATTCAAAAGGTCATAAATTTATTGGAATAAAAAGTCATGATTGTCATGTTTTCATGGAGAGATTACTTCCATTTGCATTTGCAGAGGTTCTTCCACGAAATGTGCATGCAGCAATCGCCGGTATGTAAAGATTTTACAAATATTTGTACAATTAATTTGTAGTACATGTTTATATAAGTTGATGAAATTTTAAAATTATGATAGGTATTGGAGCCTTTTTTCGAGATCTATGCACCCAAACGCTTCGGGAAAAAATAATACAACAAATGCAAGAAAATATCCCCATGTTACTATGTGACTTAGAGAAAATTTTTCCACCATCATTTTTTGATGTTATGGAGCATCTTCCAATTCATCTTCCCCAAGAGGCAGCACTTGGAGGTCATGTCCAATACCGTTGGATGTATCCATTTAAGCGGTTCATGCTGAAACTAAAACGGAAAGTCAAGAATCCAAGCAGAGTTGAAGGTTCTATCATCGCACAATATCTAAATGAAGAAACATCATATTTCTCATAGTACTACTTTGCGCCTCAAGTACAAACAAAAGCTAGGAGGCCTAAACGGTATGACGATGGCGGTGAGAAACCAATCTATCCTGTTGAAGGAGTCCCTGATATTTTTACACAAATTGGACGATTAAGCGGTAAAACAAAAGATATTTGGTTCACTGAGTAAGATCTTCACCATGCACATACATATATCTTGAAGAATTTTGATCTTGTTTTGCCATATGAGAGGTTAGTGAATTGAATGTACAAATCAATTAGTATTGTATTTATATTTTTATGTATATATTCACTTTTTTATATATATTTTTATATATTATTAGTTTGTTCGATGAGCAAGCTAGAGTGGTGTACCCGCATTTTTCTAATGATCAAATAAACAATCTGAAAGATACTCATTTTTCTGGATGGTTGAAATTCTATGTAAGTACTTATAGTAATTAAATTTTGAAGAGGTTACATATAGAAATTTGAATATGAAATATTTTGTATACTTTTTCTTTTTCAGGTTAAAACAAGTTTTGGTGCATCATTTCCAACTTGGTTTGAAGAGTTGGTTGAGGGACCTCAAATGAAAACTAAAACTTCGTCAATGTATTTCACACGTGGATTTGCATTTCAAACAGCTAATCTTGAAGAGAGAAAATCTACCGTCAACTATGGAATAAGTGTTAGAGGAGATCCATTAGACTTTTATGGCATCTTCACAGAAATCATAGAAGTAACATACCCCGGACTCATTAATATGAAGTGTGTTCTTTTTAGGTGTGAATGGTATGATCCTATTCTTGGACGGGGGACACGGAAGAATCAATTAGGAGTCATTGATGTGAACTCCTCCCGCAGATATGACAAATATGACCCATTCATTCTTGCATCTCAAGCAGATCAAGTGTGTTACATCCCTTACCCTCGTTCAAAGAAGAAAACTGATCCATGGTTAACTGTTATCAAAATCAACCCAAGAGGAAGGGTAGAAGGAGTTTTAGAGCAAGATCCACCTGTGCAGCAAAGTCTTGTAAATGAAATTCTTCCGATTACTCCGACTATGGAAGAAACGATGTTAGCTGGTTTGCAAAGTGAAGAATTTGAAGAACTTGGAATAGACTCTGAAGAAGATGGTCAAGATTCAGAAGAAGAATACACTTCTGAACCAGAGTATGTGGATTTCAATGTATAATGTTATCTAAAATTATGTAAATTTAATATTTTCGTTTAATTATGTGATATGTTCACACGCTTATCTCAACCTTGATGCAGGGGGAATTGATGCTGAGAAAGAATAATGATGTAGTAGAGGAATAATGCTGATGCAAGAGACTTCACGACACCACTCTGTTTTATCCTATGCTTATTTGGTTTGGTATAATTTAAGCTTTATTGTATCGGATTTTAAGATTTAACCTTCTAATGCAATGTTATAAACTTATAATCGTTATTGTATTGGATTTTAAGATTTATGCCGCCAATAATTTTCGTTTTAGCGCCAATAAATTAGATACTCCGCTTTAGTTTTTGCTGAAGCTCATAAGATTTTATTCCAATTATTTAGTGATATAGAATATTACTAGTTTCCTTAAAAGAGACAAGATCTGGCTCATAATTCTTATTCCACTAAAGATGAATTCCTAAAGCTTAAATCTATCTCGCTCTCTTCCACACTTTCCTTAAATCTTTCTGAAAACACAAAGGTACTTTTCACTCATAATTCCTCTGTATTCACAAAGGTACTTTCTTCATCTTTGTCTTCTAATTCCTCACAAGATCTGTAAATTGGGTACTTTTGACTTAGAGAAACCCTTTTCTATATGGTTTAAGTCTGACTGATGTCCCTTTTCTGTATTCACAAAGAGAAAACCCTTATCTCTATTCACAAATGTACCTTTTTTTTTTCAGATTTGTCTTCTAATTCCCCACAAGATCTGTAAATTGGGTAGTTTTGACTTAGAGAAAACCCTTTTCTATATGGTTTAAGTCTGATTGGTGTTCCTTGTGATTTTTTTGTTAGTTGGTTCTTATTTTGTTTGATGTTTCTGTTTGTACCCGAAAATTCAACGAACTAAGCACTTATCAATCTTGCCTCATGGTTCAGTGTAATTATTATGACTTCAAAGAATATACGACTAGCACTTATCAATCTTGGGTCATAGCTGATTGTTGATGTTCTTGGATAAGACATAGAAACACGTCTCTTGACATTATTATGTTTTCAATGTTGCAGAAATTTGAAGTAGCATGGCTTGGATCAGGGACATCAAATGTTGTGGCGTCTCCTGCGGGTCTCCGTTTTTCATAGCTCTCAAATTAACTATTGTGGTTCATTAGCAAGTCACTATCCAACCACAATAGTTAATTTGAAGTAAAGAAAAAGGCTGAGTTACGATTATCCCAAATGTCGGAATTTGAAGATGGGGTCGAGTCGGTTCAACCTCGAGAGCTAACGAAAGCGGAGATGGATGATATTTTCAAATCGGTACCATATTTTTTTATAGTAATTATATATAATCTCTCTGTCCCACTGATGTTTAAAGTTTTACCATACATATTAAGAAATAATTTAATTTTTAGTTTTTTTTATTTAAAAATATTATTTTTAATTTATTTAATGATTGTTTAACCAATTAGAAATTAATTTTCAGAATATAAATAGTCAAAACAATAAAAACACAATTAATTATGTATTGAAAATTGAAAATATCATATGAAAAAAAAATTGAACCTAAAACATTATTTATAATGAGATGGAAAGAGTATATGTTAATTGCTCTAACACAACATTTTTACTTAGCAGACTGTTTTAACAAAAAAGGGACGTTGGTATGGGCTGTGGGATCAATTTTTGAGTACAATTCATGTTCCACATCTTTCACTCCAAGTCCCATGATTACAAACCTTCAGACGCAACTACAATCAACACAAGAAGAACTGAATGAGACAAGAGATATTGTGAAGCAACAACGTATTGATTTTGAGGCACAAATAGCAGCGATGAAGATGGAGAACGAAGAACCGTTTAAAGCTTTTGAGGAGCGTTATTTTAGCACATTGCAATAGTTTTAATTTAGTGTTAGTTATTTGGCTAAAAATATTTCCAGACAATTATAATTTAAATTCCATTATCAAATATCTTGTGTATTTATTTAGCAAACTATTTCTTTAATTCGAAACATATATTAATTGTAGTTAATGACATTAAAAAAATCATATATTAGTGACAAACATTATTATCGCTAACAAATGACATTAACATATGTCAATAATTAACGACATCAACAACGTCGTTCAAGTCACTATCTAACCAAAATCCTAGGAGGGACATCAAATTCCTTCAAGTTTTGGTCGCGGAACTTCGCGATCTGCAAAAAAGTTAAGGGCTGATTTTCCTAGGATTGCTTTTTCTAGAGTTGTTACTTCTGGAGTCATTACTCGAGGTAATGCTTCTGGTGTTTCTCGGGGGAGAGGAAAGAGTGTTCCCCACTTCCACTTTACCACGACCATTCTGATCCAAGATCGATCTTGGAGTTTCGAACAGAGTGTGCTGATCTGATGCGTCAGATCAGAACATCATTAGAGCGTCTCCCTTCTCCAGATCAGATGGAGAATCAGGAGGAATAAGAAGAGGCTGCTTATTTGCTGTTCCGGGTGAGTTCTTTTTCCGAGTTTGGTTCCATCGTTATTTCCGCTTTAAACCTTCTAACTATGCTTTTGCAAAGTCTTTGTAGTTCATCGCCTTTTTGAACAGCATTATGCTGCAGCGCGAGAGGTTCCGCACTAACCCGGACAAGAGTGTCCGGAGGAATTCTGATCGAGTTGGCCAAACCTAACTTGAAGCAGTGGAGGGAGAACTTCGATTCCCGACTTCACTAGGTTCTAAACGACGAGAAGAAGAAGATATTCCAAGATCTTCAAGATCAATTTTCCGAGCGTTTCAACCGTATTGCTGTTCGGTTTAGCGATTTGGATAGGAACCTAGAGGCTCGATTGGCTTATGCCCAATATCTTGGGTCGAAGAGTGCTCTCGAATTGCTCTCTACTCGGGGCGTCAATATTCCTTTAGCAGTTGTTGAATCAATGACTGATAAGGTGAACGAGTCCAAGGAGATTGTCAACAGGGAGAACTTGATGCCGTTACTGGTCGTTCCAGTGTTCGAGATTGGGGAAGCGTCGAAAAGCAAAGATCAGACTAGGAATTAGTGTTCCTCTTTTTTGTTTGAATTTTTGTATTTTTCATAGTCATTTCTTTGATTCTTGTAACCGCCATTCGACTTTTAATAAGTCATCTCTTTGATCCTTGTAATCGTAGTTCGACTTTTTTATAAGTCATCTCTTTGATCCTTGTAATCGACAATTGCCTTGTAATTATTTACCTGTATAATGAACAACGTTGTTATTTTGTTGATATGATATTCTAGTTCGTTTCAATTTTGAAATCCTACTATGAAAACTTGTTAAAAAAATGCTGTCTCGTAATTTTGTATGATAATCAGACAAGTACGAAGTTTAATTCCTGAGGTCTTTTCTTGTTTTTGCGCGTTAGCTACATTTCTCTCCTAAGTTTGAGAGTTCGATCCCGATTGTTAGGAAGAGAAATTTCACTGTTTGCCATTTTAAGCTGAGATTTTAAGATTCAGTTTAAGTTTTAAGAATTTTAACCTCGGAAACAAACTTCATAGCAATGTTGTTTTTGTTTTTATTGAGAAAATTTTTGTTTACGTGTACAAAACTATGTTCTGTCTTTATTTGAGAACTTAATCTCGCGGATCTATACGAAACTATGTTTGGTTTTGTCGAGGATTTGACCTCGGGAAATCTGTACAAGGTTATGCTTTATTTTTTTGTGAGAATTTGATTTCGTATTTGCGAGAACTTTGGTCTCAGTTAAGTGTGAGAATTAGATCTCGTGTTCGTTTGTGAGAACTAGGTCTCAATTTTGGGATTTGCGAGAGTTAGATCTTGGCTTTTGTGTGAAAAGCTAAGTTCCGACTGTAAGATTTGGGAGAGACTAGGTCTCGGCTTAAGTGAGGTTTGAGACTGGGTTCTATTATTTACAAGAATTCCGTCTCGGCGAGATTTTAAGACTCGTCTATATTGAGCAGAATTTTACGACCCGGCGAGATTTTAAGACTCGGCTTTTGAATATCTTTGCGAGAATTTTAAGACTCAGTTTTTCCTTTTGCGAGAATTTGATCTCATCTTTTCGGGAGTTAGGGTGTAACCCCTTTTTTTTTTGCGAACCCTAGATAGGAACTTATAAAATTTTTATTTAGTTTTAGCTGCACCCGAAGGCTACCTACGTACCCCACAGGAATCAAGCCAAGTCGTAGTTCTGATTACATAATTAAGTAGAGGAGGATGCGTCAAGTGATGCATCTAAATTGCCGAGTTGGTGTATCTTTAATAGTGATATCGCTTCAAGGTGATGGAGTTCCAACTTCATGGAATCTCTCTCCTTCCGTAGTCGCGATCTTGTAAACTCATGGTTTTACGATTTTGTAGATGATATACGGCCTTTCCAGTTGGCGCCAAGTTTGCCCGCGTTAAGTTCAACCGTGTTTTCAAACACCTTCCGGAGTAGTACATCTCCTACCACAAAGTGTCTTCCACGATGTTTCTTATTGTAGTACTTTGCGGCTTGCTGTTGATAGTTCTGTACTCGGAGAAGTGCTTCATTATTTGAATTTTTGTCTTCGGGAAAGCGTTCTCGACGCAAATTTGGTACCATTATTTATGTTGGGGCCATTGCTTCCATTCCGTGAGAAAAAGAGAAAGGAGTTCGTCCGGTTGAGCGTCTCGGTGTTGTCCGATGCGACCATAACACGCCATCTAACTCGGAATCCCAATTTCCTTTCTTTTCCGAAAGCCTTTTCTTTATACCATCTATGATCTGCTTGTTCGTTGCCTCAGCTTGTCCATTTTCTTGTGGGTTTCGAGGAGTAGATTTACTCACTCGGATGTTCCATCTGGAACAAAAGTTAGTGAACTTTGCCAAGATAAATTGAGATCTGTTGTTTGTTACAATCTTGTAAGGTAGTCCATGTCGGCAGATTATGTTCTTCCACACGAAATTGACTACGTCTATGTCTTTGATGTGTGAATAAGCTTCTTCTTCAACCCACTTTGAAAAGTAATCCGTCATGACAAGCATGAAGTGCTTTTGCCGAGATGATGGCAACGGTCCGACTATGTCCATTGCCTAGCTCATAAACGAATATGGCATAATTGTTGAAGTTAGTTCTTCGGTTGGGGCGTGGATGATATGCCCATGTCGTTGACATTTGTCGCACTTGGCTGCGTATTGGGCACAATCCTTCGCCATTACCGGCCAAAAATACCCGAGAGTTCAGATTTTGTGTACGAGTGATCTTCCACTGCTGTGATTTCCACCGGCTCCATCATGTGTCTTTCTAATGATTTTGTTGATCTCGTCACCATGGATGCAAGTGAGGAGGATTCTGTTTGTACTTCGTCGATACAACTTTCCATCGATTTGGGCATAGAAAGCGCACTAGGCCTTGAGTCGGCGAGTTGCCCATCTGTCTTCTGGTGTTTCTCCATCCATAATGTATGTAAGGATCTCATCTCGCCAATCGATCTTCTGTTCGTTGGACTATTCAATATCTGGCATCTCTGTGTTGGAGTTATCTGGAATATCATTAATTACAGAGACGAGTTCAACATCTCCTTTCGGTAAGCTTATACTCGGTTGATCTATACTTTGAAATAGTATTATCCGCCTTTGAACGAGAACTGTTATGGATGCGAGAGCTGCTAAGGTGTCAGCTGAAGTGTTCTCAGATCGGGAACTCTTGTTTACTTTGAATTTCAGATCCTTTATCAAATCCTTGACGACTTTAAGGTATGCTTCCATCCGATCATTTTTTGTATCATAGCCTCTGTTTACTTGGTTGACTACCAGTTGGGAATCACAATAACATTCTACTTTGTTGCTTCGATATCTTTGGCCAGTCTGATCCATGCGATTAATGCTTCGTATTTCGGTTCGTTGTTGGATATTGGAAATGCAAGTCGGAACGATTGCTCCAAGATTTCTCCTATCAAGCTCTTGACTTGGATTCCAATTCCTGAGCCATGTTATGATGATGATCCGTCAACGTTAAGCTTTCAAGTTCGAAGAACTTTATCTGAATCTAGAGGTTCCAAGTTGGGGGACAACTCAATTAGAAAGTGAGCCAGTACTTGAGACTTTGCACTCGTTCTTCCCTTAAACTCGATATCGTATTCACTTAACTCGATGGCCCACTTAGTCAATCTTCTGGACTGGTTTGGACTATGTAGTATCGTTCGTAGCAGGTGATTTGTCAACACAATGATAGTGTGAGACTAGAAGTAAGGTCGTAACTTCCTTGCCGAGATCATTACTGCTAATGCGAGTTTCTCCGTAATTGGGTATCTGGTGTCGGCCTTCTCCAAAGTCTTGCTTGTGTAGAAAATTAGGTGCTAAGTTCCTCTGTCATCTCGAACTAGCACGCTGCTCATTGCTGATGATGATACTGCAATGTATAAGTATAGCGGCTCTCCGTCTTCAGGTTTCGCAATAATTGGCGGAGTCAAAAGATACTCCTTTAACTCGGAAAAGGCATTCTCGCACTTCTCATCCCACTTGAAATCTTTATTTCCCTGTAACAAGTTGTAGAACGGAAGACACTTATCCGTCGAGTGCGAGATGAACCGATTCAGGGCGGCTATTCGGCCGGTTAGCCTTTGAACTTCTCTTTTGCTCTTAGAATTTGATTATATATCATGAGAAGACGTCCATAAATGAAAGGAGATCGTTTCCAGAAGTTGCTTCAACAATTCTATTGATATTTGGCAGTAGAAAATTATCCTTTGGACAAGCTTTTTTGAGGTCGGTGAAGTCCACACATACTCGCCACTTTCTGTTCTTATTGGGAACGACTACCGGGTTAGCTAGCCATTATGGATATTGAACTTCGACGATTGATCTGACTTTGGTTATCTTTTTGACCTCGTCAATTACAACCTTTATTCTTTCTGGCCCTAGCTTTCTTCGTTTCTGCTTGATGGGCTTGTAAGTTGGATCAACATTCAATCTGGGGCTTGAAATCTTCGGATTGATTCCAGGCATATCTCTGACTGTCTATGCGAATGTCGGATCAACTTGTCTCAGATCGGCTTACTCAAATTGACCCCAATGTTGACGCATTTAGACGGGTTTGTTAGATCGATATTGACGAGTTCGACACTAGATTGGTCTGGTTTTTTTAGAACGGGAGGTTCCGTCAATGCTTTACTTTTCATTGTCGTCGTGATCATGCATGACTTATTTTGTAACTTTAAGTCGGCTATAAAACATGGCCGAGACATCTTTTGATCTCCTCAAAGCGTGTAAACTCCTTCGCTTGTCGGAATCTTCACACACTGATGGTAGCTTGACGGGATCACTTTCATCGTATGAATCCAAGGCATTCCAAGGATCATATTATAGATTGGCGGTTTATCTACTACTAAGAACTTGATCCATCTTGTAATTCCGGCAACTCGGACTGCTAACTTGATAGTTTTTATTGCTTTAATCATACTTCTGTTGCAGTCAGTGTTCTCTCTACTAGTTTGAGCCGTGCACCTGGTAAGGCCATCTTATCCAACGTCTCCTTAAAGATTAGATCTACTGAGCTGCCTGTATCGATAAGAATCCAAGATATGTCACAGTCGGCTAATCGTAATTTTACGACTAGCAGGTCGTTATGTGGGAATGTAACTTCCGAGTCAACCGGTCCTCAACTTTCTTCGACAAGATCAAGGTTGACTGCTTCTACAACCATCTGTTCGTACCTCTTGGTTGATCTTATGGTGTCGTCACAAAATTGTAATCCTCCCATGATTACATTGACCTCCACTCTTGGAAATCCTGATTCTTTGGTCTCCCCATCCTGTTTTTGCCATTTCGATTTTTCTTTGACACTACCGTTTTGGTTATTTGTTTTGTAATCTGCTTCTCGTAACTCGGCTTCTTTTCATTTTTTTGCTTTGAACTTTTGAGTCTCTTTTTCTGAGAGATTCAACTCTCCTTTGTTAAACTTCTCGGCAAGTAGTTCTTGTAGCTGTTTGGACTTCGGAGTGGAATGACTGGTTATATTGTGAAAAGCACTATATTCACTTCAGTTGTATACGAAGGGCGAGTTCCGAGCTTGAGCTAAAATTCGTCCAATCTCTGGTGCCAAGCTGGTAGCTTGATGGAATTAAGACCTCATGTCCTCTATCATTCTGTATATGATTGTTGCATCCATTATAGTCAGTGTTTGTTGCCTTGACGCATTCTGAGTTATAGACTGCCTAGGTCTTGTCACGTTGGTTGGTTGTGGATTTGGCACTACTCCAAACAGATTTCTCTGGACACTAGCTAATACATCCCCCGTCTGGACGCTAACTATCTATTCAATTACGGGAAAAATGTCATTTAAACATTGGAAGTTGCGAAAATGGTTGATTAAACATTGAATTTTGGATGTGGTTGATTAAACCTTCAATTTTTTGTTGACTTTTTTTAAAAAACATTCAACTTTGTGTTGACTCGGCCAATTGAACCTTTCGCGAAAATGAAATCACAATTGACTCTGAAATCGAAAGCCAAATTGGAAATTGGAAGTTCGGTTCACTTCTTATCTTCCTTAGAAAGAATCCTTATGCTTGATTTACTCTTTTCTTTCAAGAATGAGCTCAAATTCGTCGATTTAAAATGTTGTATTCGATACTTTAAATCGATAAATTTGAACTCATTCTTGAAAGAAAATAGCAAATCAAGCTTATGGATTCTTCATAACGAAGATAAGAAGTGAATCGGACTTCCAATTTCCAATTTGGCATTCGATTTTAGAGTCAATTTTGATTTCATATTCGCGAAAGGTTCAATTGACCGAGTCAACACAAAGTTGAGGGTTTTTTTAAGAAGTCAACAAAAAATTGAAGGTTTAATCAACCACATCCAAAGTTCAATGTGTAATCAACCTTTTTCGCAACTTCCAATATTTAAATGACATTTTTCCCATTCAATTACACAGTTTAGTTAGCGATATTAAGAGCTTAGTTGATGCAAGTAATGGAATTGTAAGCGATTAAGTATTAACAATATGTTCATACTGATTTTAGCACAACAAATTCTACGTTTGACACGTGTTCGTCGCTCAGACTTTGTTATCGAATATTTAATTCTTTGGGTCGAGAATTCACATAATGAGATCTATAATCACAATTTTAGAGCGTACGTTTGTTGTTCTTAATTCGAATGTTTATGTTCTTCAATGTTCATCAATGTTCTTGAATATTCTTCTTAGTTCTTCAATACTCCTAAGTAGCTTTGAATTTGAGTGTTCTTCTTAGTTCTTCAGCAAGTTCTAGCCCATAGAAAACATGTCCTTTCTCTTTGCATTTGGCCTCTTTTTTATAGGCATTCTAGGTTGGGTTGGGGTTTTCTTAGTGGAATCCAGATGTCCTTCCTGGCGTACATGTGTCTCCATGCATGCTCTTCAATTGATCACAAGAGTCAACTCTCGGAGAACACATGTCGTTGTGCATGTTCGCCTTGTTCAGACACGTGTCCTCCAGTGAGTGAGTCCATTGTTGGGTTCAGACTTACTGTCTGGGCTTTCATGTTTTTTTGGGCTGCAATTTGGGCCTTTATGTTTATTTGTTTGTTGTGGATCTGAATAAATTATGGGCCTTAATGTTACCGGGCCTGTTGGTTTTTGGGCCGAACAATCCAGATGGGCTTGTTCAGTTGGGTATCTACACAATATAAGGCCATAGTACATGAAAGAAAGGTAGTTTGACAATATAGAGTGACTTAAATCTGAGAGTACTTAAAATTATACAAATTAAAGAGAGTGTGTCGTTGAGTTGATTACGTACCTGGTATTCGTGGGCGGATTACCTGGACTCTTTTGAACGTATTAGTTTTTGCTATGATTTGTTTTGGTAGCTTTGATTTCTTCTTACACGGAGGCATAGAAATGATTATTGCTTACAACACTATGAAAGATATAATTGTACTCATAAGAATGGAGTAAACCAGAAGTAGTTAAAAATGGTTAAACAGAGAAGGTATAAGTACGTTACTTACAACATTATAATGATATGAAAAGCGCTATCACCAAAAGCCAAGTAAGAGGATTGTAGAGCGTTTCGTAGTTTGAAGGAGTTAATCTTTTAGGAGAGAGTAAGTTATGGACTTTTGAATTTCTACTGAGCAATAGATATTTTAAGTGAGTTTAATGGTTGAACTTGAACATAATGGTAATTAAGGTCGAGGAAAAAATTTAATATTAGTTAATAGTCTTTACAAGCCATTACAGTTGTGTATAGTGTAACCGTATTGTTAATAGTAATTGTATACTTCCCATATCTGATTATCAAGTGTTACTTTATAAAGGATGATCCCAAGTATACGTCGACAGTAACGTTCGCTAGCTACATGTGTTGAAGCCTTGTGGTAGCAATAGTTGTTCCTATCTTCGTTCAGTTTGCTCACTGACTCGTCAGTCTGCAAGCACAATATTTTAATCATCGGTAACATGATATTTCATATCTTTCATGTTTTCTTTGCCTTTCTATCTGTCTGACTTTGGCTCATATATCCCATGCTGATATGTTTTCATCAATTAGAATGCCAAATTTTGAAATTTGTACTTGAGTTACGGTTGCCGTACTTTAAAATAGAGGAAATTATTCATAATAGTAAGAGTTGAAACATTTGTCCAAAAGAAATTATGAAGCTGGGGAAATGTAAGCAAGTATCCTGAAATTGTTGATTGGGCACAAAGGTGTGGATACAGTCATCCCAGACGTAATGTTTTGGGATTTTTTCGTCTTCCATTTCAAAAGTAGGTAGATTTTTTCCATCTTCTGTTTTGATATTACCTGCTTTCCCATCTTCTGCATTCGTGGTTGGCATGGTCTATAATATAGAATAATAATATATTTATGTTGTTTTTCCCGGAGGATAAAATATTTTAGTGTCATTTTTGTGTAGAAGTAACATTTGTACATAGGTAAATTCTCATTGATAATCCGAGAAATTGTGAATGTTTGATTAGAAGCTTTGAAGTTGAACTTTGTGATTTTGAGATGAAATTCTATTTCCTTTTCAACAATTTGAAGAAGGCTTCGTGGTATTATTAATTGTTGGATCAAAAGTGTCGTCAACATCATTATGATGGTAAGAATAATGAACTCATACTCGTAATTTGTTTATACCATCAGATTAGTTAAACTTACCTCCTTGACCATAAGCTCTTCAGTTGTAGTATGAGTAAGTTGTTTGGCGTCTCAATCGAATAACACGAAGGTTGTTGTGTGATTAAAACTCTGAACTTCTAATTCCACTCAAAACGTGGCATAAATCTAATAATAGTATAAGGGGAAAAAAGAATCATAAAGTGGAAGTGATTTTAGCTTCGCAAATCACTTCTCGTTCCTTAGGTCAAAATTTCCCATGATTCCGTTTTGTCTATAATAATTGAACGTATTATTGGTAGATATTTAGATTTTAAATTTGTACCTGGTATGCATTGTTACTTATGTATTCGAGCAGCTCTTCAATGGTCTAATTTTCGAGATTCTTGGAAACATTTGTTTCTTCCATAATCTTTGGAGGTTACACATTATTATCTATTCCTATCCTGTATTATAGGAATAGAACTCAAATTGTTAGTATAGTAGTCATGTATTTGGAAATTTAAAACTTTAAATCTGTTTATCTACTTATATATTACAGCAAATTAACTACCTTTTCAAAAATTGCTCGACTACTTCTAGGCCATAGTTAACATAGAGTTTGGTTGAGTTCAAATAGAGGTTTCCTAAAAGGGAAATAAGAATTGGGAGGGAAATATTAAGTGTTGATTTAGTAAAACTGGAGGTCGAAAAGATTTACCTGAAATTGAAGGGGAAACTTAAATGAAAAGTATTTCTAACTAACAAAGACTTGTCTTTGTTACCTACATAGTTCTTTGGATTCAAGAATGTGCACACAATAACATCTTTTCTCCCACCATATTTGACATATTCTTTACGTAAGTTGGAAGCTTGGTTATACCAAAGCGTTATACGGATTGTAGCATTGCTGTTCAAGTTTTACAGAACATGTTAATATGCTGTAAGAATAAGAAAGTAAAATAAAGTTTAAACGAACTCTTGTAGGAGGAGAAGGAGAAGGATCTTCTGTAGTGAGGTAGGATCTTTCAAATTGGAAACCTTAATTTCAAAAATCTGTCCGACGTCATCTATGAAGATTTTAAAGAACCAAAAAAGAGAAAGCTTTAAAGAAGACTGATTTCAAAAGATATTTTGCATTTTATGTTAAATTGGAATGTTTACAACGTTCCTATCTTTACAGAAGAGCATTTTGATATATCTGACTCTTGTACTATATCTAATTAATTACAACCCACAGTTGTGTTTTCCAATGTGCTAAATCTGTTTTCTAGTGATAAATGTTGCCCTCCTTTGATTGTACGACACTCATGCTTGTTGTGTGATGCTCTGCAATTAACCATGGTTGTAATTGATTTTGTAGGTTCTGTTATCTTGATGGACTTGAGTTGGTGGGCCTTATCTTCTACACCCCTTGCAAACTCGAGGTGGGGGCACAGACAACTTCGAGTTTGTTACGCAAAATTACGAAATTGCCTCTTGGCAATGATTTTGTAAATATATATGCAACCTGTAATGTAGCTGGAACATGTTTGATAACTAAAGTTCTCAACGCCACTTGTTCTCTTGCATAATGAAAGTGAGTTTCAAAGTTTTTGTTTTGATGTGTAGGATGGGGTTTGTTGCAAGGTGAACAGCTGATAAATTGTCATAGAAAATTTCAGTTGGCTTCTGCTGATGGATTGCCATTGATTTAAGCATGTTTGAACTTCAAGTTAACTCTGCTAGAGTGTCTGAGAGTGACCTATACTCTGCTTCAGTGGATGATCTTGCTACAGTGTCTTGTCTTTTTACAGACCATGAGATTAAGTTATTGCCAAGGAAGGTGCAAAATCCTCCTGTTGATCTTCTTGTATCTTTACAACTAGCCTAATCACTATCTGTATAGGCAGTGAGTGTAGAATCTGTATTTGGAGATAAGAGAAGACCTAACTTGATTGTACCTTTTAAATACCTCAGAATTCGTTTTAGAAGATTGGAATCAGAGATTGAGGAACGATGCATTTTTCGACAAATATAGTTGACTGAGAATTACATATCAGATCTGGTGAGAGTTAAGTATTGTAGCTTGCCAGCCAAACTTCTAAAGTAAGTTGGTTCAGCAAAGGCTATGTCTTGATGAGGCTGCAAGTTCAATTTGAGTGGAAGAGGAGTCGATATTGGGGCACACTCCAACATTCCAGCAGGTTCAAGAAGGTCCAATGCATACTTTTCTTGACTTAAGAACAAACCTAAAGGTGTATCTTGAGCTTGAACACCCAAAAAATAATGAAGAGGACCCATATCTTTCATTCTGAATTCGACACTTAGAGCCTCTAGCAATTTGGCGATCAGTTGTTGGTTATTTCCAGTCAGCAACATATCATCGACGTAGAGTATAAGCATCATGATGCTCTGGTCTTGTTCATACACGAAGAGTGAGGGATCACCTGTAGTACATACAAAACCAAATTTGATTAAGTAAGTGGAGAACTTATCAAACCAAGCTCTTGGAGCTTGTTTTAACCCATAGATTGCTTTATTTAGTTTGCACACATAATCTGGATGTAAAAGATCCTCAAAACCAGGTGGCTGTCTCATGTATATAGTTTCTTGTAAATCTCCAAGAAGAAAAGCGTTTTTCACATCTAACTGTTTGATTTCCAATTATTTCTTACTGCTTGATGTAATACCATTCGTACAATGGCTGACCTAACCACAAGACTATATGTCTCAAGAAAATCAATTCCTTCTTCTTGTTCATAACCTTTTACTACTAATCTTGCTCTCAATTTGTCTAAAGTGCCATCTGCTTTTAACTTTATTCGGAATACCCATTTACAGCCCAATATGTTGGAACCAGGTGGAGGAGGACCAAGAGTCCAAGTATTGGTCTTATGACAAGTGTCAATTTCTTCTCCCATGGCTCCCTTCAAGCCAAGATGCTTTAAAGCTCCAGCAAATGATTTTGGTTCTGCAGATTCCTTTGATTGTGAGGAGAAAATATCGAGGGTTAGGCTTGAGTATTCTTGACTTTGCTTTGGTGATCATAAAGTGTGTATTTGTAGGTTCAGAAAGCTCCTCTTGAAGTGGAGAGCTTGGTATGGTGTTATCGATGTCAGTTGTTGTAGTTACAACATTTTCTGCAGTGCCGTCATCATATATTGAGTGATCACTGTCTACTGAAAATGCTTGTTCTTGATCTTCAGAGTTTTTTTGCTGTGATGCTATCATTCAAAGTCTGATTAGTGTTAACAAAATCATCATGGTGTTGACTGTCAAGAGGGATTAATGTTGCTTGAGTGGTTGAGTTTGACACATTAATCACGTCATTGACTCTGGGAAGAGATAGAACAACATCCTCATGTGACTTGTGTGATTGTGAATTAGCATTAGTAGAGTGGTTTGAATGCTCAGACTTCCATGCAGCTAAAAGAGGAGTTTGGGCTGGAGATGCAAACTCATTGTACTTATCCATGTAATTAAAATGTTCTTCATCGAAAAGCATTTCTACATATATATACACGGTCTGATGGAGGATGATAGCATCTGTATCCTTTGTATTGTTCATTGTAACCCACAAACACATAGCAAGGATTTGGGATCAAATTTATTCTGACCATACGACCTCATATAAGGGTAACAAGCACAACCTAGAACCTGCAGAGAGAGTATATTGGTGCTTGACCATTTAGCATTTCAAACAAACTGAGTAGTTTACTGTGAACTGAAAATGGGATCAAGTTGATGAGAAAATTGGCAGTGTATAGTGCTTCTACCCACATTTTGTGAGGTAGATGACTTTGATACATCATAGAGAGGCCAAAATTCAATTAAATGTCGATGCTTCCTCTCAGCAAGGCCATTTTGCTGAGGGATATATGGGCATGATAAATAGTGTTGAATCCCACATTGCTCAAAATGGTTAGCAAATTGTTTGTTTACATATTCACCACCACCATCACTTTGGAATATGCTTATTTTCTGATTGCATTGAGTGTCTACCAGTTTTGGAAGGTTTTAAAGACAACAAAAACATCAGACTTGCATTTAATAGGATAAAACCATAAGTATCTTGAGTAATTGTCGATAAATACAACATATAATATGAAACCCTGAGCTGACAGAATAGGAGCAGGACCAGGACCCCTAACATCACTGTGTATTCTCTCCAAAACTCTCGAGGATCGATATGCAGACTAAGAAAAGGGAAGTATACACGTTTTTCCCAGCTGACAAGGTTCACACATTGGACTTGGTAGTTTTATTGAAAGAGATAGCATTGACTATAGATAGATGTTGAAGAACTCTATGATGAGGATGTCCCAACCTTCTGTGCCAAACTAAATCACTTACAGACTGTTGCCTTGTTGAGTAGAAGCCCAGAAAGTTAGGATTGTCCAACTTGTAGAGCCCTTTAGTTTTGCTTCCTTAAGTGAGAAGCTGTTTTTGTCATTTTGTCCTTAATACACACAAATTCAAAATCAAATGTGAACTTGCAAGGGAAATCATCTGCGAGTTTTGATACTGATAACAAGGATTTGGCAATGTCAGGGCAAACTAACACATCATTAAGAGGGATTGTACCTGATAAAGCCGATGATATGTCTGCATTATTCCATTTTAGGTTCATTAATCATTTGGTTTTGCATCCATATCCCCTGCATTTGTATCATTTTAGAGTCTTTTAGGTCTACATTGCATACTTTGCACTTGCATCGCATTGGAGTGTTTCAGGAGCACTGTTAGAGCAAATCAGAGTGCTTTCAGACCAAAGACAAGAGGAGGATCGGATTGGAAGCAAGACTTGGATCAGAAGAGGCTTGAAATGAAGAAGGGGACTGACTCATTCTATCCACTCGCTGGACCATTACGAGTGAAGCCATATTTGCAACCAAGAGAGACGACTCGCTGCCTCTGCTCATTGTCTAAGGTGAGCAATACTTGAGGAAGTTTTAAATCGGCCAGATAGAGGTCACTCACTGGAGTGACTCGCATGCTCCTGCGAGTGAGTCTGTCCCAAGACTCACCAGACGCATGACTCGACCAGTTCACTTGCCTGCACATGCGAGTGACTCACTTCTTTGACTTTTATTTTCCGCGTTGATCGATTTTAGGTCTGATGTAAGGGGGCTATAAATACCCCTTTAGCCCCCAAACCGATTATTCTCGTTTTACTTTTTTGGCAAGATCAAACAACCTCCTTTTCCCTTGTTCTTAAGTTTTATTTGCTTCTTTAGTGTAAGATCTTGGATTATGGTTTGACGGATTGCTTATAGTTATTTAATCAAAGTTGTTTAGTTTTTACTGCTGATTCTACTTATGCATTCCTCTTTTATCTTTGGGTTTGTGTTCTTCACCATGCGTAGTGAGTAGATTTCTTTAGGGTTAGTGAGGAGATGAGTTAGATTTAGGTTTAATCATGGTAGTCTCTCTTGTTTAGGTTAATATTGCTCAGAGTTTGGTATATTAGATGTGCTTAATGCTTGTTTCAACATGATCAATTGTAACATGAAAACAAGGCAGCAAACACCCACCATGTGTTTGATAAAAGGCCAAGTTCAGTTCTAATCTAGGATTTGCTGCTCCTTTACCAGAGATTATTGTTTGGAGTTGTTGATTTACTTGTTATGGTCCTTGCTTAATGCCAATCTGGTTTTGATCACCAAGAGATTTGGTTTTGATCAATCTCAGATTGAGAGTTCATTGTCTATGAGAGTGGTTTGAATGTTTGATTCATAGTTGTTGCTTAAAATTTCCCTGTTAGGTTGATAGATAAGAGTAGATAACCATGATTCTTCTGAAATTGATTACCCCTATCTCCTCATGAACTCTTGCTTAATATTTAATTGCTCTTGCTTACCTTGCTCTGTTTTTTTACCATTTTTCTGTTTTAGATTGCTTTGTTTTTGATTCAGTACTTTGCTTTGTATTTTTTCTAGAATTGA
Source organism: Lepidium africanum (assembly GCA_900406405.1). Classification (NCBI taxonomy): domain Eukaryota; kingdom Viridiplantae; phylum Streptophyta; class Magnoliopsida; order Brassicales; family Brassicaceae; genus Lepidium; species Lepidium africanum. Next base: position 48,743 of record OVAX01000359.1, on the reverse strand, counting down.
ATTTTCGTGCTTGGTAATAACTCGAACTAGTGTCTGATTGTATTACTAGCTGCTAAACATAATCATGTTGGTTCGATACCTCAAATACTATGAGGATTTGATAACACAGAGGGGTGAAAAAGCTTGTTATAAAATTGGTGCCGTTGCCAAATCAAGATTTCTTTGTTTATAGTTGGTTTTTATTAGATCATTAGGATCAAGTTCTAGTAATTCTAGAGTTTTCTGGGTTTTGAAATCATTCACTCTCTGTTTTTTATACGTTTCCAGGCTAACTCGGACTACATACTCGCCACCTACAGTGAGTGGTCCATCACCAGACACTGACTTGCACTGTGTACTCGCCATCTACAGCGAGTCTTACCTTGCCAGCTACCCACTCGCCAGTTCCACTCGCTTACTGCACCACGAGTTAACTGTTTCTGGGCTGATTTTCTGAGTACATGCATACCAAGTCTCAAGGAGATCAGAATCTGGTTGAGTTGGTTGACAATATTCACAGGCGCACGTTTCTAGGTTGGTAATCAGATCGAAGCGGACGAGATGAATGAGAATACAACACCGGATGGTTCTATCGATACCAATACTAATTCTCCAACACTAGTTGATCCATAACCTGCACCACAAGGTCGTCACCCTCGACGTATTGGAGCTGAAGATGCACCTAGCATCCATACTTAGAGGCAAGGAATACAACCTCCAGTGATCCCAAACAATAACTTCAAGATCAAGAGTGGGTTGATAACTATGATTCAAGGCAACAAGTTTCATGGTCGGCCTTCTGAAGACCCATTGGACCATCTGGATAAATTTGAGAGGCTGTGTGGTTTGACTAGGATCAATGGCGTTTCTGAGGATGCTCTTAAGCTAAGGCTTTTTGCCTTCTCACTTGGGGATAAAGCACATCTATGGGAGAAGCACTCACCACAGGGACTCATCACTACTTTGGCTGATTGCAAGAGGGTCTTTCTTGCCAAATTCTTTTCCAGCTCAAGAACTGCAAAGCTAAGGAATGCTATATCCAATTTTGCTCAATCTGGTACTGAATCATTGGCTGAGGCATGGGAGAGATACAAGACTTACCAATCCCAATGCCCACATCATGGACTTTTTGAGGAGTCCATCCTTAGCCAATTCTATCATGGTGTCCATCCTAAGGTCAGAATACTGCTTGATACTGCAAGCAATGACAACTTCTTGAATCAAGAGGTTGAAGAGGGTATAGTGTTGATAGAGAACTTGGCACTTGCTGATGGCCAATATGGAGAAGATTATGATCGGACTGAGCGAAGATTGGGTGATTTAGATATGGTTAGCTGGAAGGAGGTAAAGACTTTGAATGATAAGTTGGATAAGCTGCTAATGGTTCATCACAAGCAAGTTCATATAGTGGAAGACGAACAAGTTCAAGAAAGGGAGGATGAGATGGTTGCTTAGATCAGTTTCATGTAGAATCAAGGAGGACAAAGGCAATGGAACAACTACAAGCAAAACAATAACCTCTCCTACAGAAGCAACAATGTCGCCAACCCAGAAGATCAAGTCTATCCACCAAAGCTTCCTCAACAAAAGGCTTGGATACCTAAGCAGCAGTACTACCAAAGTGTTCAGCCAACAATAACTACACGACAAGCTTTTGCATCAGCTAAGCAAGCACCATCGGACATCATGGAGATGCTTTAGCAAATTCACCAAGGATAAACTACACAAGCTACTGAATTCACTAAGAAGTTTGCTGAGGTACATCAAAAGATAGGCACTTCTCACAATGATTTGAACTGCAAGTTTTAGATGTTGAATGCTAGTCTTAAGTATGTGGAGAGCCAACAAGCTTCTTCATTAGTGAAGACACAGGGACAACTACCAGGAAAAGCTGTTCAAAATCCTAAAGAATACACAGTGGTATAGAGCTCCCCACGCGAGCTGAAACTATCAAAGACACTGAGGACAATGTAGTTCAAGAAAGGGAGGAGAAAAACGTTGAAAAACAAACTTCTGAAACCCCACTCGCTAGAGTGACTCGCCATACACAACGAGTGGAGCCTTCTAACACTCCAAATTTTTCTGCTTCATGAGCTCTAAGTGCACCAATCGTCCAACCTTTAGAGAAAGCTAAAGCTCCCTTCCCTGCACACCTCAAGAAGGATCAAACACAAAAACACAAAGAGCTTTTTGAGAAGTAAATGAAGAAGGTTGAGATAAATATACCACTCTTGGATGCGTTTGCTCTAATCCCTCAGTATTAGAAATTCTTGAAAGAAGCAGACAAGGAGAAAGTTCACTCAGTAGAAGGGGTGGATATGGAGAGCTATGAGTGTAAAGTTGTTGCTGAACCTAAGGTAGTGTTGAGGAAGCTAGAGGATCCAGAAACATTCACTTTGCCATGCTCGTTGGGTCATCTTGACTTCGAGAAAAGGTTGTGTGATCAAGGAGCTTCTATAAGCTTGATGTCATTCACTGTAGCTAAGAAGCTAGGTTTCAAAAACTATAAGCCTTGCAAGCTGTTTTAATCCTAGCTGATTGATCCACAAGATCACCACATGGACTACTGGACCTTCCCATCAAGATAGGACATGTGGAAGTGCCTACAAACTTGCATACTTAAAGTAACAATCAGAGGAAACAGCAAAGATGAGAAACAGGTTAACCAAACCATGGAGAGTGTTTCAACATAGATTCAGTTCATCTTTTACTCAAGTTTCATCTCTGACCAAGTTTTAATTATGTTATACATATTGGTAATTTAAACTATATATATAAATATATAACATATCTACTGGAAAAATATTTTTAGTCAAATAATCAAATATCCATCCCTACCGGCATTCCTATCAGATTTTCAATTAAGATAATCATGTAATTATGTATAAAAATAATTAAAAGATGAGAGGTTTGAAGAATGAATCGATTTTTGCGTATCCTAATCTATATATTATATATACGTCTTGTCGATAGCAACTAAGATATTGTATTATATCTAGTGGAATAATCAAATTGACTTTGCTTTTGCTTTTAGTTGAATTAATTAATTAATTTTTTTTTTATTAGGACTATAATAGATTATAGAATATGTTTGAAAATTTGAGCCAATTTATCACGATACGTCTTTCCTTTCCTTTTCTTCCTCCATTCAAGGCTTTGATTACTGATATATATACTCTACATTGCATACTTTGCACTTGCATCGCATTGGAGTGTTTCAGGAGCATTGTTGGAGCAAATCGGAGTGCTTTCAAACCAAAGACAAGAGGAAAATCGGATTAGAAGCAAGACTTGCATCAGAAGAGGCTTGAAATGAAGAAGGAACTGACTCACTCTGTCCACTTGTCGGACCATTGTGAGTGAAGTCATATTTGAAACTAGAAGAGACGACTTGCTGCCTCTGCACGTTGTCTTAGGCGAGCAATACTTGAGGAAGTTTCAACTCAGCCAGATAGAGGTCACTCGCTGGAGTGACTCGCCTGCTCCTGCAAGTGAGCATGTCCAAAGACTCACCAGACGCATAACTTGACCTGTTCACTCTCCTGCATATGCGAGTGACTCATTTTTTTTACTTTTATTTTCCGCGTTGACCGATTTTAGGTCTGATGTAAGGGGGCTATAAATACTCCTTAACCCCCAAAAATGATTATTCTCGTTTTTACTTCTTTTGGCAAGAACAACCTCCTTTTCCCTTGTTCTTAAGTTTTATTTGCTTCTTTAGTGTAAGATCTTGGATTATGGTTTGACGGATTGCTTATGGTTATTTAGTCAAAGTTGTTTAGTTTTTACTGCTGATTCTACTTATGCCTTCCTCTTTTATTTCTGGGTTTGTTTTCTTCACCATGCTTAGTGAGTAGATTTCTTTAGGGCTAGTGAAGAGATCAGTTAGATTTAGGTTTAATCATGGTAGTCTCTCTTTTTTTAGGTTAGTATTGCTCAGATTTTGGTAGGTTAAATGTGTTTAATGCTTGTTTCAACCTGATCAATTGGAACATGAAAACAAGGCAGCAAACACCCACTAAGTGTTTGATAAAATGCCAAGTTCAGTTCTAATCTAGGATTTGCTGCTCATTTACCAGAGATTGTTGTTTGGAGTGGTTAATTTGCTTGTTATGGTCCTTGCTTAATGCCAATTTGGTTTTGATCACCAAGAGATTTGGTTTTGATCAATCTCAGATTGAGAGTTCATTGTCCATGAGAATGGTTTGAATGTTTGATTCATAGTTATTGTAGCTCAAAATCTCCTTGTTAGGTTGCGAGATAAGAGTAGATTACCATGATTCTTCTGAAATCGATTACCCCTATCTCCTTATGAACCCTTGCTTAGTATTTAATTGCTTTTGCTTACCTTGCTCTGTTTTTCTGCAATTTTTCTGGTTTAGATTGCTCTATTTTTTATTCAGCACTTTGCTTCGTATTTCTTATAGAATCACATTTTCCTACTTGATAATGGCTTGAACTAGTGACTGATTGTATTAATAGCTGCTAAGCATAATCATGTTAGTTTGATACCTCAAAAACTATGACGATTTGATAACACAGAGGGATGAAAAAGCATGTTATCAGCCGGTAGAGCTATAGAACCAACGTGCGTGATAGGGAGAAAATCACCATTTCCCACCATTACAGCATCTTTACCTCCATATGGATGAGGAGTGTGCGGGTTATGAGAAAATCCAGTGACATGATGAGTAGCCCCTATGTCCGAATACCACTATTGTCCAAATTGTTTTGAGTTATCAGTGATCCTCATAGTTACTAAGACCTCACCACCATTCTCAATATTGAAGTTCAGATTGAAGTGTTTGTAACATTTGTGAGCAGAATGACCAACTTTGTCGGAGATTTGGTATGTTGGTCTGGAATGAGTGTTAGTGAAGTCATCTTGATCAGTTCCTTGCCTTATCTGTTGGTGAAACCCACACCTTTGAGTAGAGTAACCACCTCTAGATGTTCCACGACCTTGGGAAGAGCCTCTGTTTGACCCTCGACCTCTGGAGTTCCCTCGGTCAGAGTATCCTCCGTGATTAAAGTAACCATTTCGGTTAGTGTAGAACACTTGGTGAGGGTTGATTTGTTGAACCTGCTGCTCATAGGACTGTAACTTGTCTTCAAAACCAGTAAGCTTAAAGATGCATCTTCCAAGGATGGACCAGGAAATGAGTGCTCAATCACAGTACAAATTGATTCATACTCTTTCCCTAAACCATTTAAAACTCCATAGATCTTCTCTTGCTCAGAGATAGGTGAACCAATGGAGTCCAGTTGGTCACACAAATTTTTTATTTCAGCTAAATATTCACTCATGCTTTTGTTTCCTTTAACCACCGTTTGAATCCTCCTTTGTAGATCAAACTTTCTGGTAGCTGAAACTCTATTGTATTTTTTAGAGAGAGCAAACCATACCTCTTGAGATGAGCGAAGACCATATACAACCTTAACAGCACTTTCTGACAAAGAGCTAAAAAGCCACGCTATGACAAGCTGGTCGAGACGTATCCACTTCGTGTATGCAGGGTTACTGGCTTCTGTCACTGCTCCTCCATTTTGGACAGTAAGAGTAGATGAGGGTCTTAGTGTGTCACCAGTCACAAAACCGAGCAACATTTGGCTTGCTAGAAACTATTCAAACTGCAGTTTCCATAGAAGGTACGTAGTTTTTGTCATCAAGCTTGTGTGTGACACATTGTGAGATAGTTACTATGGGAGAAGGATCTGAGCTTCCATCCATGGCTCTGATACCATGAAGATTTTAAAGAACCAGAAAAGAGAGAGCTTTGAAGAAGACTGATTTCAAAAGATATTTTGCATTTTATGTTAAATTGGAATGTTTACAACGTTCCTATCCTTATTGAAGAGTATTTTGATATATCTGACTCTTGTACTATATCTAATTAATTACAACCCACAACCGCATTTTCCAATGTGCTAAATCTGTTTTCTAGTGATAAATGTTGCCCTCCTCTGATCGTACGACACTCATGCTTGTTGTGTGATGCTCTGCAATTAACCATGGTTGTGTTAATTGCAAGTTCTGTTATCTTGATGGGCTTGGTTGGTGGGCCTTATCTTCTATAATCTACACATGGTATAGAAGATTAAAATAGTCGTTATCAAATAATAAGTGAAGAGTAATATAATGAGGAAATTTTTTTCCTTACCAAATAAGTGGATATTGGTATCTGCAAATTCCTGAAACTTTGTTTAAGTCTGAACCTAAATTTTTCAAGCTTAATTGTACACATTTCTTCATCGACTTTTATGACCTGAGTTGTATCCATAAAGCGGAGAGTGTGTGGATGATTTGTGAACTTGTAACGGCTGTAGGCTTTGACAATCTTGATATTGTTGAGAAGATAAATATTTTCTACTTCAAGCTAGTCTTTGAATTTGGGGATATGACGATGGTAGTGTGTCGTAATGTTTTTACAAAGAGTATAGTTAGGAATGTGAGTATCTTATAGACATTAGACTAAATGAATATTGAATTCTTAGAATTGTAACACATTCGACATTCCATTTTGTAATTATAAGTGCATGGAAAAAATAATTGAACCGAGAATTTAGGAACCTCAGGAGCTAGTAATCATTTTGCAATAAGTTGATTAGTAAGAGAGTTTACTCTTTCATCCAATAACAAGACGTCAAGACTCATTAGAGTTCTAATTTGTTTGTGGTTTCGTGCTTCCCACATACGCAAGATGCGGACTACAATATGCTGCATTGTTTTTCCAACAAGTTTAGTAAGAGAAATTCTTTGGGACAAGAGTGAAGATAAGTTGTGGGCTTCAGAATCTATTGGATGGGACCTTAGGAGAAGGAGCACAGAATGTAAAACAGTTGTGGAAGAAATGGAAGAATGAGGTTTGGAGAAGATTTATAAGGAAGGAAAAATGATTATTCATATTACAAATTGTTTTTTGTTATTACAGTTATGATTAAACATAACTTGGGACGTGAGAAGTCTCTTTGTGTTTGAATTAAATTTTTATTATGGTAGTGGGTAGTGGATATTGTCTTAATTACTGTTAAAGCCATTTGTAGCTGATGATGAGTGTTTAAGCGTTTATTTGTGGTGACATGAAAAAATCTCACAGAACGGAAACTATTATATTTTCAATAGTATGCATCATAACATTTTTAGTACGAGAACATTCGGTGTGCGTGTCAAAAATTTAATTATGTTATAGTATTATTATTATTATATATATATATATATATATAATAAATTGTAATTTCATGCTAAGCATATACTTTAATAACTGGGACAGTAGAGGTAGATGTTACAAGTCTATGTGTGTAAGAACCAAATCTAAAAGTTTGAGAACCAAATTCGTGGCCCATAAGACCCAATAGAAAGAAGGGTTTCAATTGGATTGAAGAAAGAAGTGTGTTTGAAAGAATATTACCTTATCAACTTAAGACCTAATCTTAAGCATATTTCTCTTATTTCCTCTCAATTTCGACCCCGCCTAAGCTCATTTCTTCTCACACTTGCACTTTCGAAAATCTCAAGTCACGATCTTCCTCACCGGAATTTCCAGAGCCATTATTGAAGCATCAACAAGTAAAGAAACCAGTTCGATTTAGTCTAGTTTTGGGGGTTGTAGCGGCTCAGTCACTGATCCTATGATCGTAATTTTTGTATGGTTGGAAAGATCTCTCTCTCAAGAACCTGTTGCTGCAAACGGCTTGTCGATCAGAATTATATTGAGAAAGTTCTGATCGAACTAAAGTAAGACTTCAAAACTGTTGGCTGTGTCAAAAACGTGTTTGTTTGGGTTATTTTCGGGGTTCATAACTATTCGGTCACTGAGCCTCTGATCGTGATCTTTATAGGTCTGAAAATATCTCTTTTTCAAGGATTCGTATCCGAAAACCGTTTGTAAATCGAAGCTATATTAAGGAAGTTGTGAGGAGATTAATGTAAGAGACAAAATCAAATTTCTGTTTCAGACTTGTGAAATTCTGGTTCTGAATCTGTGTTCAATTTGGCATGTTTAGAGTCGTTTTCTGTTAACATCTGGGCAAGAAGAGCTAGGAACTTGTTGTCTTTCGATAGGGGACATATCCAGGAAGCCAACGGGACATCAGACGTTCAGATCAAGGTAAGATCTATTTAAAAATGGCGTGACTTGTTCTGCAAGTAAACACTATTGATCTGAAATAAGAACCCTAATCTTGTATGTTGCTTGTACACGAAGGTAGTTGCTGAGTTTTGTGTTTGGGCCTATTTTTCTTGAGTTTTTTGATCTGCTCACCAGCCAATCAAAGTGAGGCGTGATTTGCGAGACTCTTAGTTTCAGTTTAATTTTATCATGTTTAAATTATTATTATAATAGAAATATAAATAATTAAATATCTTATTATATATATTTTATATAAATAATATTTTAGCGATTTTTGTGATTAATTGGAAATAGAATAGTTGTTTGAATTATATTAAATAATAAACAAATATTTATATGTATTATTTGTGTTATGGCATCTTATGAGAGATGGCATATTTGTGGATTCTTTCAAAGAAAGAAAATATTTAAAGTATGTTGAAAGCTATCTCTTAAAAAGTGGTGACACGGAATTTAACTTTGGCTACGAGCTGACATTTCTGCGGAAAAGAGACAGATGGTCTAAAGTGGGCCGACGGGAACGCTTCAACCCAAAAACTGCTGACGAGCTAGGGAAGATCGAGCTCTGGGCTGTGGTCTCCCAACCAAGTGCTCTGAAGCAATCTAGAGGATGTTTGAGCCGTTGTGTGTAGAGTTGGCTGCTACGGCGGACTAACATGTTTGGTACAATTTGTTGAAACTACGGGTTGTATATGTTTGCTTTCTGTGGTTAGGATAGATTTTGCTTTAATTAGGCTAGAGCTTTAAGTCTTCATGGGCAGAAATTATCTCCTCACTGAGTATTTTATACTCATCCCTCATTTTCCCTTTTTTTCAGATTAGTTCAAGTTTCGTGAGTAGCTGGTTTGAATCTCCCAGAGTATTTAAAGTTATTTGTTTCCGATTTTTATTTTCTTCTAAGTTATTTTTTTTATTTTAAATATTTTTATTTAATAAATTTAATATAAGATTTTGGAACCATTTTCGAAGTGAATTAATAAAGTATTATTTTTTGCACTGTCAGTGTCTCTTAAGGTTGAGAGTGGGTTGTTACAATATGAATTTATGGTGGATATTTTATTGTTTTTGTAGAGGTATGGAAATTTCGAGGTGGAAGAACACATTATATAAATATTTGTACATTTGTGGAGAGTAATTAAATCTCAAGTCACGAAATATAGCACAATTCTCATATCAACTTAACACGGTTGACGTTAACAGAGAGAGTGAACTACATCTCATAATTATCAGGCCAACTACTCAACATGATAACATCATCGTAAAAATACCTTACCGAATTAGCGATAGATGTCCAACATGGGGGAGCTTAAGTTTCTGCTAACCATGAAATAGAAGAGAGGAATGCGAGAAGAATGATTGCAAGTTTTATGAACTTTGTAAATCCAGTTGAAATATTGATGTCTACGATAGAGGTAGAGACATTACTATTTTTTTCCAAAGTGACATATAATTTACAGGTTAGAGGAAGGATAGATCTAGACACATATGTAGTGGTTGGCGATCTGGAAATAACAAGAAGGGTAGCGAGTCATGAAGAGGGGAATGAGACATGTGTTATTTGTCTGCAAAAATTTGGAGGCTGAGACGATAGCAACACTTAAACGTGCAATCATACTTTCTATCATGAATGCATGAGGACATGGTTGTATAGAAATCACAATTGCCCGATATGTAGGTCAAAGTATCTGTGATATCTTACTGTTGCGTATGAGTTGGATTAATAAAATTATCCCATTGGTTGTTGGTATTAAATATTTTTTTGTTGATGTGGCTTCACCTATGGAGTGAACCAAACTTTTCTTTTACATATATAACTAGATGATTATTCATGCGGTGCACGAGATTTTATTTTATATCAAAAATATATTTAAGTTTGTTGTTATTTACATTTATTTATAATATTTATATGTTATATTAGTTTTCCTTTATTATTTCATGGTTTGGTTTGTATATACAAATTTATACATTTTATAAACAAAACAACTAAGGATGGGCTCTCCGGTGGATGAAACGACCCCTAGGAGTCCCTCCGATTGGGTGAGGGCTGCTATGAACACAGCATACTTAGAAAAGCGATCCACCACTCCGATCATCCAAGGTAGAGATAAAAATCTTGCCGGCGGGGCAAGTGGGAGCGACACACTGAATGAAGATATAGTCAAGTATTTTAGACGCTTAGCCATGGGGGTCGATCTATTGTGAAGCATCCGAAGCATAACTGCCTCGACTGGAATCCCTGCTATAAAGGTTAGCGGAGGAATACCTACAGATTGCTCGCCTTAACCTTAAGATTGCTTCCTGGTAGCAGAACGAATAGGAGATCCAACATGACTTATACCTTTCATAAAATAAATATCAGTTTACAACATTATAGCTCATGTTGTACACGAAATACATTTTCGAAAATAGTTTTGAGGCATTAGAATGTTCGTATACAGTTTTGTTTACTTGTGTTAAGTTTTTAAACCCGTGTTCATTAAGTTTTAACAATTTTATAAAAAAATTAATGGTTTGTTTAACTAAAATCAAATTTTGAAATTTATCATTATTTTCATATTTTCCTTAACAATTCTGAAAACAATTTTGATAACAATTTCAAAAATAAAGGGCGAGAATAACGAAAATACAACAGTACTAACCTCTATATAAGGTTCACGTAATACAATCTTTAATCAACAAAACGAAAGAAAACAAATATTGGTTATAGCATTCGATACTCAAATAATGGTTCTACATTCTCTCTCAGTTCTGAAGCCAATTAGTCAACAATGGAAAATCAAAGTCGAAATCATTTGATTCTAGAAGATCTTTACGAAAGAGTATGGTCAAACAATTGAATTGATTTTGCTTAATGAACAAGTAAGTATTTTTCTATCAATATATATTTGGTACATTTGTATTATTTCTTTAAATTTTTGATAAGAAAAAAATATTTGTGTTTTTTTAGGGTTCAAAAATTCATGTAACAGTAAAGAAAGAACTGCTTGGGAAGTTTGATCATTTTTTGAAAGAAGGGGATACTAAAATCATTTGTAATTTTCACGTCTCTGCAGCAACTTGTTCTTGGAAAACGTGTTCTCATAAGTACATAATTTATTTGGTCTCGAATTTGTAGATTTCAATAAATTACTTTCCGGAACTCTCTATCACAATTGCCTAATTGGTGAGTTTTCTATATTTGAACACTTAATCATATTATAAATTTAGTCTAAGAGAGTGTTTCTTATGGCTCACCTCAAGATATGAAAGAAAGAATCGATATTTTTCAATAAAACTTGCAAACTCTTCGATGTTCATGTTATACACTTTGATGATCCTCATGAGAAGATCAAAACTATAAGTAAAGAATTTTGTCCAAAATTCTTATAATTGAATGTAGCCGTGAGTTTAGTTTATATTAACATATTTCTTTATTTAATAATAAATATATTTCTCCAGATATTATTAGGCAGCAGTTGTTTTATATTGATCCTATAGTTGTCACTCAAACAAATGAAAAAGAAACCAAATAGATTTATTTTCAGCTTTGTAATGCCGACTACGTTTTACAATCCTATTTTAAGCAAGATTTTTTTATTTTTAATTATATACATGTTTATTTAAATCTATTATATATAGTGATGCTCGAATTAAGTATGTACTTTGGGGAAAATATGATGAGATTCTCTAAGAAAAAGTTTCATCAGGGTATAGCAATCACACAATTGTTGTAATGCAATTTGCAAAAATTAAAGTATATAGAAGTAAACTATTTTCAATTACATTTAGAATTTTCTCTAATATGAAATCATTTAATTTATTAATTCTAATATAATGTCTAAACTTGGAATATTATATATGTGATATCAGTTTCTAGTACTTATGAATGTACGCGGTTGTGGTTTGATAATGACACAATACTTGAAGTATTGACATTACGAGCTAAGTAAGATTTGAAGTTTTACATAATATTTATAACAATGGTTATTGTACTATTATTTTTATGACAATAACATTATTATTGTTATATAATGCACACGTGTTTTTGGCAACATTATACCATAGTTTTATATCATTTACATATTGCTTAGTTTATTTCATTAATGATCTAATAATTCTTTAGTTATTCCTTTTTAGTTTCACTGATGATAACTTGCAATTGGTTGTACTTTCATCACTTGAGTTATCTGAAAATTCTTCTTCAAAATTTTCCGGAGAATTTTTTAGGCGTTTTCCTAAGAAAACAGTTAATGAACTTGCCAATACCACCAACGTAATTACTTTGTTTGATATTTATACAACCTACTTCATATATGTTAATAATTCAACATTCATATCTTTAAATGTAGATTGGATCATATGTCACCAAGTGTCTATACTTGACATAGATTAGGATTACGAGAGGTGCTATTTGACTTGCAATGTTTGTAACAAGAAGGTATTTCCTATTGATTCTTATGAAGGAAACAATGATGCTGGTGTTGAGGTTTTAGAAAATCGAGTATGCTATTGTAGCAATTGTAATTCAAATGTTACTGAAGTAGTTCCCAAATAAGCTACTTTTTTCCTTCTATATATATTTTTAATATATCATTCTTGAAATATTTTCTTTGTTGTTTGATTTTCATGTATACCTAATGTTTTTATAGGTATTACATTTTTGTGAAAGTTAGAGATGATACTAGGGAAGCAAAATTTTTAATGTTTGATTACATTGCTCAACAAATAATTAAATATTATGCCGCAGACTTAGCCGAAATTGTCGGAGAAGTAAAAAAATTATTTCATAAATTATATATTGTCTATATATCTATCAACTATTTCAAGATGTTAAATATAAACTTATGGTATGTAAACTTGTCTGTAGATTGAGAACCTTGAAAAGTTCCCAATGGCCATTACTAATTTGATTGGAAAGAGTTTCATATTTGTTGTTGGTCTTGAAAAAAACATCTTTCAAAAAGTCATGATCATACCTATAAGGTTAATCAGTTGGTGAACAAGGTTGAACTACTGAAGGAATTCAATGAAACACAATCCTCTCCTGTAAGTTTTTATATATATGTTACACGAAATTATTTTTTTTTACATAAATAAGATGCTATTTTAACATGTAATTAGTTTATAATGACAACCTAATTTGTTCCCATCATCTAAGATAATCTATATATTGTGCACATGTAACCATGATTCATCGTATTACATTTTTTTCTATAAACGAAAGGTAAAATGTTTTGATCATTATTAGGTACCTTCTTTGATGGGTAGTGAAGAGAAAATTGATAATTCAATTAAAGAGCATTTTGAGACACCACATTCATAAAGAAAGGGAGAAACAGCACAACTTGGTGGTGACCCTAACCCTAATGATATGTCTAGCACAACAAAGACCTTGAAGCTCAAAAACATTAAAATCGGGAAGCATTGAACTTGAAAGATTATTCGTGTTTTTATCGTTGTCAAACTTTTAGTTTATTTACTATGCAGACTAAATTTTAATAATTTGTGGTTATTTTCAGATTTTTTATCTTAAGTTATTCATTATGTTTAAGACAATTTATTTATTGAATTCATAAAAATTAATTTGGTTTTTATCTGTTTTTCTAATCTTATTTGTTTTATTTAACAACATTTTTCTTCTTTTTGGTTTATCAAATATAAACGATTTTCTTTTATATAAATATTTTTTATATTTTAACAAAAAATATCAATCATATTATAAGTTTAGTCTAAGAGAGTGTAACCCTAATTGTTTCTTATAAATAGATATAATTTTTATTGTTTTCTATCTTATTTTTGTTTTGTTTTTTTTTTCTACATCAAAATTTTTGATGGATTCACTAATACTATAGCCCGATGATATTCCTATTTTAATAGCTTCATTTTGTGGTTCTCATTCTTTAACAATTATTCTTAACTTTAGACTGGTGTGCAAGAAGTTTAAAGACATATGTGATGAACGTCCAGTTCTGTAACGAGTATCTCTTAAGGAAGAAGAGTTCTATCCATATTGTTGCAATCCTCAAGTATTCTACAAAAGATATAACATGTTATGTCAAGTTGCAAATCTGGAAGCTTTGTATAGGGTAGAAATAATCACCTATTTTTATTATCAACATAACGATGAAGGACTAAAATTGCTTAAAGGAGCTTCTCGAGTTAATTTCAATGACAACACATATATTTATGGTTTTATTTTAATATTTCACGGAGGTAAAGATAAACCAAAAGGTTTTCAAATTTTGTCTTCTCTTCTCATGCCCCGATTGTCAAAAACATTAGAGAATATTGAAAAAATTTGGTTTCAAATTGATAGATGTCTTAGATCCCATATGTATGATGTTTGATCAGAGTTGAAAAGATCTTACATCAAAGAAAATTGTGGTTGTGATGGTTGAACTTCCAACTCCGTAAAAAACAACAATATTTAGAGTCGTTCTGTTGTTGATAATGACATGAATAAATCTCCCATGTGTATGATTTGTTTATAGGATCAAGAAGTCAAACATTTTTTCACTAATTTTACTTTTAGAAAACCTTTCTTTTAATTTGTTATGTTTTAGTTTTTATTTATTTAAATTTTAATCAATTTTATTTGTCTTCATGGAAGTTATAATATATATTTATTACATCAGATTTTCTTTTTGGTGTAACGCATTAAAAAAAAAAACACATCTATTATATTATAAAATAAACATAACAATATAGTATAATTTATAAATATATAGACGATAAACACAAAAAAGGGCATATATATGACGAAAGAGATGTTAAATTGATAAGACATAGGAATGGCCGGAGGAGTAGAGAGAGACGATGGAATCAAGAAGAAAGAGGAGTGACTGAAGAAGTAGAAAGATACATAGATTCAGAAGAAGGAGGAGTGGCTAAGATAGCTACTTGAGAGCAAGAGAGAAGACAAAAAAATAGGCTTTGCTAAAGAGTCCTTCACAATGTTTGGTGCAAGTAACGCTTAGCGAATTAGTTTTAGCCATCTTTTCGATTGGAATCTTTTTCTTGGTTCCTCCTTTTTTCACCATTCTTATTTTCTCAGTCATTTCACACCCTCACAAGTCACAAGAATTCATATACAAAATGAGATTTTGAGAAGAGTGAAACATATTGTGAGAGGTTGTTTATGTTGCTAGCAAAGAGAAACTCACAAGTATAAGGAAGAAGAAATAAGGAAATATATTAAACCGACTAAAGTTCCTAAAAAGAACCCAAAAAAATGGTTTGGTGCAACGCATGGGTAATCATCTAGTTTAGTTTTAATATATCAAATACAAATAAAATTGTTATACAGTTTAAGTAATATCATGAAATAATGAAAATATAAAATGAAAAAATATTAGAAATATCTGTTTTTACACATAACAAAATAAATTATATTCATATATATATATATGTATATATATATATTTTGTTTTCTAGCTATTTAGCCGAATGAACTTAATAATTCACTACTGCCAAAAGTCATCCAAAATTGTGGTTTTTAGATCCGTATTCATTTTAGTTTTTGGATACATGTTCATTTCAATTTTGAGACATGTGTTCATTTAGATTTATAAACCCATTATCATGAAATTTATTATTGTATGTTATTGTAAACTATTTCCTAATAAAATAAATACAAAAGAAAACTGTTTTATAATTAAATATAAATTAATTCGTTCAAAATAGATGATGAAATATTTTTTACCAATAAATAAATAATTTAAAAATTGTAGTTATTGTAAATTAATATAATAAGTTCAGAAATTTAGTTTTAATATATTAAGTACTAATAAGATTCATATATATTTTAAAATATGTGTTCATTTAGACTTTTAAATCCGTTATCATGAAATATTGTTATTATTTTATGTATATTATAAATTATATTTAATAAAATATATACAAAAGAAAATTGTTTTATAATTTAAAATATAAATGAAAAATATAAGTAGTATTTCTTTGTTTATGCTTTTTGTTGACTATATATTTTTATCACATCAAACTTATATAGAGAATAAAAGATATTTAAACCTAATTTTAGGCTAGGGTGAATGTGGCTTAAAAAATAAATAGATTAGGATTAATATATACATTTTTTGTCTAACCAATTGGTGATTTCAAATGTATATTTATTTATTTTCTTCTAACAAATCAGCAATTTTAATAATGTATATAATTTCTAATTGTATATTTCTCTATTTTTCGTCTAACAAATTGTTAATTTTTAAAATGTATACTTCTTTTAATTTTTGTCTAACAAATCAACAATTTATATATATATATATATTTTTTTTTTTTTTCTTTTTTAAAAAAAAAATTTTTAGTCTAACAAATCAGCAATATTTAAAATATATACAATTTTATGAATTTTGGTTGATGGTAAAAAAATTTATTGTTTTTTCATCTAACAATAACGAAAAATTATTATCAAAAAGGAATATTCTAAAATAAATGCTATCATAAATAATTTTAGTTTAACAAACCCAAAATTGTTTGAAAATGGTTGGTTATACTAAGTGTTGGAAGTGGATCTCAGATCCTACTTCAGTTCACGGGAAACAATGGATAGAAATCTCTAAGTCTTGAACTCGACAAGACTCTTGAAGTAATAAATCGGATATCCTCTGTCAACTCGGAAGAATTCATTCTCGAAAATGCATTAAGCATAAGGAAGTCAGACGACACGTCATCAAGCAAAGAAATGAAAATTTTTCTATAACGATATAGAAAATTTCCAAAAAATCTAGCTAAGATCTTCTAGATGACATCAAATCTAAACAAATTTTAAGTTTTCCTATTTACAATCTACTTTGCAATTGCCTCTATGATCTATAAATAGAGGAGCGGATCCTTCTAACAAAGGATTGACTTTTTGTCATTACACATCAAGCAATTCAACTAAACTCAGCAATCTTTACTTTTGACAATCTACTTCTTCTTCATATTTAATCAATATGTTTGCCAACCAACTCGGTCAAACAATGGAAGTCTACATAGACGACATGCTGTTCAAGTAAAAAAAAGCTGAAGATCATGTAGATCACTTAGCGCGCTTTCAAAACTTTGAACGAGTATCAGATGAAACTCAACACGGCAAAGTGCACCTTTGGAGTAACCTCAGGAGAGTTTCTCGGTTACATAGTCACTCAAAGAGGAATTGAACTGAATCTGAAACAGATCAAGGCAATTCAAGAGCTCGTTTCGCCAAAGAACAAACGAGAAGTCCAACGGCTAACCGGCTGAATTGCTGCGTTGAACCGATTTATCTCTCGGTCAACAGACAAGTGTCTTCTGTTTTATCAACCATTGCGCAGAAAAAAAGACTTCAAGTGGGATGAAGAGTGTGAAAACGCTTTATTCCGAGTTAAAAAAATATTAATCAACTCTACCAATTTTGGCAAAACCAGATAATGGAGAACCACTTTACTTGTATATCGCGGTCTTGGTATCAGAGGTAAGCAGCGTACTTGTTCGGGAAGATAGAGGAACTCAGCATCCGATATTCTACACCAGCAAGTCTTTTGACAGAGCAGAGTCTCGGTACCCGACTACGGAGAAACTAGCATTAGTAGTTGTTACCTCGGCCCAGAAGTTAATATCATACTTCCAATCTCACACCATTATCGTGTTAACCAATCATCCGCTACGGACGGTATTGCATAGCCCAAACCAATCTGGAATAACCAAATGGGCTATTGAGCTGAGTGAGTACGATATCGAGTTCAAAAGAAGAACTAGCGTGAAATCACAAGTGTTAGCCGACTTCCTAATCGAGCTATCTCCCGACTTAGAACCTTTGGTGTCGAATAAAGTTCTTCAAACTCAGAAACTTGATATTGACGGATCATCTTCTCAACACGGCTCAGGAGTTGGAATCCAACTAGAGAGTCCAACTGGAGAAGTCTTAGAGCAATCTTTCTGACTTGCCTTCCCAACATTGAATAGTGAAGCCGAGTACGAAGCATTGATCGCAGGAATCCGGTTAGCCAAGGAAATCGAAGCAACTAAAGTTGAATGTTATTGTGACTCCTAGTTGGTAGTCAACCAAGTCAATGGAGGCTACTATACAAAGAAAGACCGAATGGAAGCATAACTGAAACTCGTGAAAGAATTGACTAAGGATTTGCAGTTTAAAGTCAACAAGATTTCCAGAACAAAAAATACTTCAGTTGATGCCTTAGCAGCTTTGGCATCCATGACTGACCCTGTTCAAAGACGAATTATACCGGTTGAAAGCATAGATCAACCGAGTATATGCTTACCAAAAGGAGACCTTGATCTCGTCTCAATAATTACCAACGCGACGGATGAACCTGACACCAAAATGCTACACATTGCACAACCCGGAGAAAAGAAGATCGATTGGAGAGATGAAATCCTTACATACATCATTGATGGAGAAGCTTTAGAAGATAGATGGACAGCTCGGTGACTCAAGGCTAAGTGTGCTTTCTATGCACAAGTCGACGGAAAATTATATCAGTAAAGTGCAAACGGAACTTTACTCACTTGTATCCATGGAGACTAGATTAACGAAATCATACAAGAAACACACAAATGAGCTGGTGGAAATCACAATAGTAGAAGTTCACTTGTGTATAAAATCCGTACTCTCATATACTTTTGGCTAATAATGGCACAAGATTGCGAGCAATATGCGGCCAAGTATGATAAATGTTAGCGACATGGACACATTATCCATGCTCTAACTGAAGAGTTGACTTCGTCAATCATGCCATATCTGTTTATGCATTGGACAATGGACATAGTCGGACCATTACCGTCATCTCGGCAAAAAATGTTTCATGCTAGTTATGACATACTACTTCTCTAAATGGGTTGAAGTCAAAGCTTATTCTCATATTAAGGATAAAGATGTGGTCAAGTTCATATGGAAAAACATCATCTACCGACATGGACTACCTCACGAGATTGTTACCGACAACAGATCTCAATTCATCTCAGCAAAGTTTACTAACTTTGTTCTCGATGGAATATCCGAG
The DNA here is from genome assembly GCA_900406405.1 of Lepidium africanum. Lineage (NCBI taxonomy): Eukaryota > Viridiplantae > Streptophyta > Magnoliopsida > Brassicales > Brassicaceae > Lepidium > Lepidium africanum. The sequence continues at coordinate 29,656 of OVAX01000359.1, read as the reverse complement.
TTAACAAGTCTACTCCATGGAATCCACAAGGAAATGGACAAGCCAAGTGAATGGACAAGCAGATACTAGACGCAATCAAGAAAAGGCTTACAGACAAGAAAGGGAATTGAGCTGACGAGTTGGACGGAGTACTATGGTCAACGTCGAGACGCTCAACGGGACGTACTCCTTTTTCCCTATCTCACAGAATGGAAGCAATGGCACCAGAAGAAGCAATGGTTCCAACTTTGCGTCGAGAACTTTCCCCCGAGAACGAGAATTCTAATAACAAAGCAATGGAAACAAGTATTGACAACTTGAAAGAAGAACAAAACGATGCACTAATCTGAGCGCAAAACTATCAGCAGCAAGCCGCAAAATACTACAACAGGAAAGTTCGAGGACAACATTTTGCAGTCGGAGACTTAATACTCCAAAAAGTGTTCGAAAACACATATGAACGAAATGTGGGAAAATTCGGGCCCAACTTGGAAGGACTGTACATTATATGCAAAGTCGTAAGACCGAGAGTGTACGAGATCACGACTATTAAAGGAGAGATGGTTCCACAAAGTTGGAACTCCATCAACTTAAAGCGATACAACTATTGAAGACACGCCAACTCGGCGTCCTGGATGCATAACTTGATGCATCTCTAGCTTTTAATAATGTAATCACAACTACGTTTTGGCTTGATCCCTTTAGGGTACGTAGGTAACCTTCAGGTTCAACTAAAACTAAATAAAATTTTTATAAGTCTCAATCTCGGGTTCAGTAAAAAAAAAAAGAGAATAAAGGGTCATACCTAGTAACAGGCTTTCAACCCACTGAATTACAAAATCCTCATAGTACTTGAGGTATCGAACTAACTGGATCTTGCTTAGCAATAGGTAATGCAATCAGACACTAGTTCAAGCTATTATCTAACAAGATTGATTCATAACTAAATGGAAATGCAGACAAAACCAAACCAAAATAGAGCAACCTAAAACAGAGCAATAAAAAAAACAGAGGATTGGAAGAAAAACAGAGCAATATGAACAAAAGCTATAAGATGCAAAAACAAGGGTTCATGAGGAGATAGGGGTAATGGATATCAGCAAAATCATGGTCATCTACTCTTATGCAGTAACCTAACAGGGTGATTTTGAGCTACAACAACTATGGATCAAGCAATCAAACTATTCTCATGGATAATGAAAACTCAATATGAGATTGACCAAAATCCATCCTCTTGGTGATCAAAATCAGATTGGCAATAAGCAAAGGCTGTAACAAGCAAATCTACTGCTCCAAACAACAATCTATGTTCAAAGAACTTAAGCTCTTTCATCTGCTTTTCAAAAAACTCTTTGTATTTCTGTTGTTGGTCCCTCTTTAACCGAGATAGGAAAGGTTCTTTAGCTTTTTACAAAGGTTGTACAACTGGTACACTTTGAGCTAGTGAAGCAGAGGAATTTTGAACGCCAGAAGGCTCAACTCGCTATGGACAGTGAGTCACAGTGGCGAGTAGGTTTTCCAGAGTTCGTTTTTCAACTTCTTTCTCCTCCCCTTCTTGAGCCACACTGTCCTCAGTGTCATTGGTACCCTCAACTCGTGTTGGAAGCTCTTTACCACTGCGGAGAGTGATAGATTGTGCTATATATTCCTTAGGTTCTAAACCGCTTTCCCTGGTAATTGACCTTGTGTCTTCACCGAGGCAGAGGTTTACTGGCTTTCAACATACTTAAGCCTAGTGTTCAAGGTTTCGAACTTGCAGTTCAGATCGTTGTGGGAGTTATCGATCTTTTAATGTACCTCAGCAAACTTCTTGTTTAGCTCCGCAGCTTATATAGTCTGTCTCTGTTGAATTTATTGAAGTATCTCCATGATGTTAGAAGGTCCCTACTTATCTGAAGTAGAAAATTGAGGTGTAGGCTGAAAGCTTTGATAATATTGCTGCTTAGGTATCAAAACCTTTTGTTGAGTAGGCTTTGGTGGATAGACTTGATCTTCTGGATTGGCAACATTGTTGCTTCGGTATGAGAGGTTGTTGTTCTTTTTATAATTGTTCCAATGACGTTGACCTCCTTGGTTCTGCATAAAGCTAATTTCAGCAACCATCTCATCCTCCTCTTCTTGAACTTGCTCATCTTCCACAAAGTTAACCTGCTTATGATGAACCATTAGCAGCTTGTCCAACTTATCATTCAGTGTCTTTAGCTCCTTCCTACTAACCATGTCTGAATCTCCTTGGCCATCAGCAAGTGCCAAGTTCTCTATCAATGCTCTACCTTCTTCAACCTCTTGATTCAGGAAGTTGCCATTACTGGCAGTATCAAGCAACATTTGGATATTAGGATGAACACCGCGATAGAATTGGCTAAGGATGGACTCCTCAGAAATTTCATGATGTGGGCATTGGGATTGGTAAGTCTTGTATCTTTCCCATGCCTCAGCCAATGATTCAATATCTGATTGAGCGAAGTTAGATATGGAATTCCGCAGCTTTGCTGTTCGTGAACTAGAGAAGAATTTGGCTAGGAAAACCCTCTTCCAGTCAGCCAATGTAGTGATAAGTCCTTGTGGTAAGTGCTTCTCCCAAAGATGTGCTTTATCACTAAGTGAGAAGGGAAAAAGCCTTAGCTTAAGTGCATCCTCTGAAACTTCAATGATCCTTGTCAAACCACACAGCCTCTCAAACTCATCTAGATGATCCAATGGGTCTTCAGAAGGCAAACCATGGAACTTTTTTCCTTGAATCATAGTAATCAGCCCACTTTTGATCTCAAAATTGTTGTTGGGAATTGTTGGAGGTTGGATGCCTTGCCTCTGAGTATGGATGATAGGTGCATCTCCAGCTCCTATATGTCTAGACCGACGGACCTGTGGTGCATGGTGTGGATCAACTGCTGGTGGAGCCTCAGTATTAGTATTGGTGGAGCCATCTGGAGTTGTGTTATCATTCATCTCGTCTTCGTTGACCTGATTACCAACCCAGAAACACAAACGTCTATGTATATTGTCGACCGGCTCAACTAGATTCTGATCTCCTTGAGACCTTGTATGCATGTACTCAGAAAAATGGCTCAGAAAGTCGCGACTCGCAGTGAAGTAGGCGAGTGATATAGGCAAGCAGGAGGCTGGTCATGCACAACTCAGGAAAACTGGAGAGTCAATGGAGAGAGTCAGCTTCTGGGGACAAACGACTCGCTGAAACAGGCGAGTAGCTCCTCCGAGTCGTCCTGCAAACGTAGCAACAACAGAGTGAATCATGTCAAACAACCCAGAAAACTATATAAGTACCAGAACTTGATCCTAATGTGCTAAGTGGAAATGGAAATGCAAACAAAATGGAAATGCAGACAAAACTAAATCAAAACAGAGCAACCTAAAACAGAGCAATTAAAAAAACAAAGGATTGGAAGAAAAACAGAGTAATATGAACAAAAGCTATAAGATGCAAAAACAAGGGTTCATGAGGAGATAGGTGTAATGAATATCAGCAAAATCATGGTCATCTACTCTTATGCAGCAAGCTAACAGGGTGATTTTGAGCTACAGAAACTATGAGTCAAGAAATCAAACCATTCTCATATATGATGAAAACTCAATCTGAGATTGACTAAAACCAAATCTCGTGGTGATCAAAATCAGATTGGCAATAAGCAAAGGCTGTAACAAGCAAATCTACTGCTCCAAACAACAATCTCTGTTCAAAGAGCAGTAAATTCTAGATTAGAAATAAACTTGGCATCTAGATGATCCAATGGGTCTTCAGAAGGCAAACCATGGAACTTGTTTCCTTGAATCATAGTAATTTGCCCACTTTTGATCTCAAAATTTTTGTTGGGAATCACTGGAGGTTGGATGCCTTGCCTTGAGTTCATGTTCCAATTGATCAGATTGAAACAAGCAAGAAGCACATCTAATCTACCAAAATCTGAGCAATTCTAACCTAAACAAGAGAGACTACCATGATTCAACTCAGATATAATCCATCTCCTCACTAACCCTAAAGAGATCTACTCACTAAGCATGGTGAGAAACATAAACCCACAAATAAAGAAGAAAGACATAGAGAGAATCAGCATTTAAAACTAAGCAACATTCATTAAATAACCATAAACATTGATTCAGCTCATAATCCAAGATCTTACACTAAAGAAGCAAATAAAATAAGAACAAGAGAAAAGGTGGTTGTTTGATCTTGTCAAAAGAGTTAAAAACGTGGATAGGGTTTTTGGAAGCTAAAGGGGTATTCATAGCCCCCTTACATCTGACCTAAAGTTGGTTAAAACGGAAAATAAAAGTCAAAGAAATAGGTGACTCGGAGCTGCATGCGAGTAGTCTAGGCGAGTGGGGTGTTTGTGGATCCTGAAATGGTCCAACTCGCTGCACCATGTGAGTCATACTAGCGAGTTGTCTTAGTCGGGTAGAGTTGAGACTTTCTTAGGCGTTGCTCGCCCAGACCAATGAGCAGGAGCTTCGAGTCATATTTCCAGGTCATAAATGTTGCTTCACTCGTAGTGGTAGGCGAGTAGTGAGAGTGAGTCATCCTTTCGTCCTCCAATCCAAGCCTCTTTTGATCCCAGAGTGCTCCAAACTGCCCCTGCAACCACTCCAAGGCAAATACAACGCAAAACATGCAATGCAGACCTAAAAGACTCTAATATGGGACAAATGCAAAGATTATGAATGCAACTTGGGTGATTAATGAGCCTAGAATGGGCTAAAATCCAAGCATATCAATACCCTGACTCGCAAAAAATGAGATTAAATTCTTGCTCAAAAGACGAAACATATTTTCGTACAAAAAGTCGGGACTTATTCTCACAAAAGACAAAACATAGTCTTGTACAGCGAGACTGAGATCAAATTCTCGAATCAAAAGTCGAGTCTTAAAATCTTTGTGATATAGAAACCTCGCAAAACTATCTTATATAATCTTTGGAAAAGGCAAAAACACATCCACTTAAGCCGAGTCTTAAATTTCGATCGAATTAAGCCGAGTCATTAAACCTCGCACAATCTAAGTCGGGTCCTAAAAATATCACCAAGTCCCTAAAATCTCGCTCGTATTTAGCCGAGTCTTAAACCTCGCCCAATCTAAGCCAAGTCTTAAAAATCTCGCAAAGTCCCTAAAATTTCACTCGTATTTAGCTGAGTCTTAAACCTCGCACAATCTAAGCCGAGTCTTAAAATTTTGCCGAGTCCTAAATCTCGTTCAAATTATAAAATCTCGCACAATATAAGTCGAGTTAATTAAATTCTGCCAAAACCAAATATCTCGTTTGTAATCAGCGGAGTCTTTAAACCTCGCCGAATGAATTCCATAACTATCTTTAAAATCAAAACAATACTAGCAGCAACAAAATATCATATATTCATTAAAAAAAAAAAGAAGAAATGCTTTTACATATACCCCATTAAAGGGGGAGACATGNCCCCATTAAAGGGGGGGACATGCCCTTTTTAAAAAAAAAAAAAAAAAAAAGCTAGGAAAGAAAGAAATTAAAGTTACCCGCTAAATCTTTGCCTGCTCAATATCGACACAATCCTTCTCAATGGATTCGTCCTTGTCAGTAACCTTTGGAAAAACAATATCTTTATTTGAGCCATACTGGTCGAAACCTCGAATATGAACAAAGACGATTTCAAAATCCTTTACATTAACTTTTGGGCAATCTTCAGTCCTAGGGGCAGCTACCTCATTCGGATCAGACTTAAGCACTGACAACTCGCGCAACGTCAAAGCAGTTTCCTCCAACTCGGAAGACTCACTAATCTCAAAAGATGGTATAGTCAGATCATCTGGAAACAAAGCCGTAATGACCTCCTTGTCGATGACCGCTTTAGTCTTAGCGAGTTGAGCAGACCCATACATGATCAAGTCCTGCCCGACCAAGACCTTTTTCTTCAGAAGGGATTGTAGCAGATAGAGAATAAGCCAGACGAGCATTCAAGCTCGAGTCAAGATCGCTGAATCTATCCAATATCCTCTTGAGATGGTCAGACCAGCAACCTAAAGAAAAAAACTCCATCAATACCCCAATATATGCAAATCGGAAAACACTTGGTCTTACCTTTAAAAGCATTCAAACCATCTTGAAGAGACGAGATTGCAGTCTTAGCTTTTTCTGCCACTTTGAAAGCAGCATTCTAGTCCTCAGTGGCAAATTGAACAGCATCCTAAAGAGAGGAAATCTCCTTCTCATACTAGAGAGACTTCAAGCGCTTTGCTTCTAACTCAGACACCACCCGAGTTAAATCAGTTTGAACCTTTTGTAGAGAGGATTTAGCTTCAACTGCTTCCTGATGAGATTTGTCAGCACAATTGGACATCTCGTCAAGTTTGCAGGCATTCTCAACCTTTGCGATCATGGACTTCTCCTTGCCAAAAAGAACCCAATTCACTTGTGCAACAAACTGAAAGATAGACAATAGGGTTAGAATCCAACCAAATCGGATAATAAGTTTGAGTTCCAAAACCAACCGAGAACATCAACTTAGCGGTCTTGATGTACTCTTTTTTGTTGAGTATGTTAGGAATAGGAGGAAGAATTTCAGGAGTATCCTGAGATAACGCATCAAGTTGGCTCCTTCCATCTCGCAATCCTTGATGGGAGCCTACTCTTGAAATCTATAGTTGAAGCGAATGTCTCTAGCAACTTTGTTCTTCTTGCTTGGAGAGGCCTCAACAAGAGGGAAAGGCTCTTTGCGCTTGTTCGCCACCTTCCTCACGACTTCAGGGGCACTTGCACGACCTGATATCACCGAACAACGTCTAATCACCTCGTCGCTTAAGCGTTTAGCAAAGAAAAACTCGAAAGTTTTATCTAGTGTGGCGGAATCAAATTTTGTTTTCTTCTTCTCAGTTTTCCTCTTTGAACCAAAAGATCCATCTCGAGATACAGGAACTTCAATCTCCCGTGCTTTAATCAAAGTTTTTGTCTTCCTCTTCTTGGAAGATGGGGAATCCTTGGAACCCTTACTCACCTTCTCAGATAGGTTAGTCTTGGCATTTGAGACCAAAACATTCGTTTCAGAAAGCTTCAAGTCGACTATAGGAGCTTCAAGAATTTTTGTTTGCTGCGCTTCGGCAGCCGAGTCTCATTGAAGGACAGAATCAGTTGTCAGATGCACGCCAACTTTAGACAGAATCAACTCCCATGCCGACTTAAAGAGTTCCCAAAATAACAAAGCAACATTTAAGAACTAAAGCAAAGCAAAGGATGTCTTTTCATATTTCATAAAAAAAGTGATTTACCTTTCGAAAGACGGGAAACAGTTCTTTCAAGAAGACCATCTAGGAAAGACTTCCAACTAATCCGAGGAACACCGAAAAGCTTATCCACTAAGTCTTTGTAATTGCTAAGAGGAGGACGAGAGGATGGATGCTTTACTGCAAAATTAAAATAAGTGAATATAAGTATCTAAAACAAAAGAACAAAGGATTTTGGAGCATCAAAACACCTAGAAGTCTACTAGGATTCTTTGTCCAAGGAACAAAAAAATCCAGATGTTTGCTCGAACAAAAGACTTCGTCAAGACGAACAAAAAAATAACGGTCCTTCAACCCGTAACCTTGGAAGTTGGATTCTCTAAGAAGTGAAGGACATGTTTAGCCCTAACAAAAATTTTCCTCTCAGAACCTTAACTTCACAGAAATCCTTCATGTCCTCGAAAAGCCGAGTTGAAATCTTGACTCCCGCTTTATTGCCCAGAATTAGTGCCCCAAGGATATTCGCGATACCAGTTATTCCGAGCTGAGTCATCGTAATTCTCCGAGCAAAGTAGTACCTGGGAATAAGATCCAGAAGTGGTAGCCACATTTTGACCTCCATGAACCACCGATCATAGACAACAATATAACTATTCGGAGGAGTCTAGGGTCGAGAGTCGTAATCAGGAAGTTCAATACTAACTTCCTTCATAGCCGGGCATGAGGAGAAAACTTTTTCTAATCTCCTCGAATTAATGAATGATGAACCAACGCCGAGTTCATAATACCACTCATCGAATTCCTCAAGGCGATCAGCAGGAATTGGAGTAACAGTAACAGTACGAGGAGAAGAGCCAAGTCGGTTAACTCCCCCAGGAACAATAAAATCATTGCCAGGACTATCTAAAAAGTTTAACTCTACATCATCTTCTATTACACTACTACTAGAAGTCGAGGAAGAACTGGACTCGGAATTCTAAGAGCTAGACTCAGATCTGTCTCTGTTTATCTCGATAATCTATTATAAATAAAGAAAAAATAGCAACTCGGGATACAAGTAGAGAGAGAAATAAGAGAAAGAAGTTACCTCGTTAATCTTGGATGAAGGTAAAAAAGTAAAGAAGATTGGAGTAGTATTTATAGGAGTTTGTCGGGAGTCGAATCGACGCGAAATGATGACCTGCGGAAAACCTAAAACACCGCCAGAGTAACGCAAACGCAAGCTGACACATGGACCGAAGATTCCATAAGCAGATAAACTTTCTGACTCAGAAATTCCACTATAATTTTCTGAGTCTGGGGTAATACAATTGTTGGAGGTGGATCTGAGATCCTACTTCGGTCCACGGAAAATAATGGATATAAATCTCTAAGTCTTGAACTTGGCAACACTCTTGAAGTATCAACTCGGATATCCTCTGTCAACTCGGAAGAATTCCTTCTCGAAAGCGCGTTAAGCATGAAGGAAGTCGGACGACACGTCATTAAGCAAAGAAAAGGAAAATTTCCTATTCCGATATGAAAATTTCCAATAATCTAGCTAAGATCTTCTTGATAACATCAATTTAATAAATTGTAATATTTTCTTTTACAATCTACTTTGTAACCACGTCTATGATCTATAAGTAGAGGAGCGGATCCTTCTATCAAAGGATCAGCTTTTTGTCATTACACATTAAGCAATACAACTAAACTCGGCAATCTTTACTTTTGGAAATCTACTTCTTCTTCATATTTAATCAAGAGTCTTTGCCCATCTTCCCTCTAAAATCAGAATTAAGATTTAGAACCCTTGTCCTAAATCAGGTTCGAACACTAAGTTAGTTATTGCTAATCGGAAATTATTAAATTTATTATCAAACATTTAAAAAAATCGTTGGTTATTAATAATCCAAAATTATTATCAAAAAAGAATATACTAAAATAATGTTAATTTTAAAATAATTTGATTTTAACAAATCGAAAATATTTAAAATGAAAACAATATTATGAATTTTTGATAATTTTTGAATTATTGTTTGTGTTTTTCCTATAACAATAACAAAAAGTTGTAATAAAAAAGAAATATACTAACATAATGCTAATTTTAAAATAATTTTAGTTTAACAAATCTGAAATTTTTATAATGAAAACAATATTATGATTTTTTGTTAATATTTGAAGTTATGTTTGTGTATTTTTCCTTTGACAATAATAATATATTGTTATCAAAAAGGATTATTCTAAAAGGAATATAATTGGTAACAATATATTATACATCAAAATTTATATGTTATTTCGAATCTCATAAAACAAAAAATAGTTTATAATTTATATTAATATAGAAATAAAAGATTACATAATAGGGAATAATTGAAAGAAAAACAAAAGATTCAACATATAATTTAAATATTATATGTTTTAAATTAATATTATATTTAAATTGGTCTTGTATCCATGTCTCTCATCAACATAACCTTGTATATAAAATCCATTGGTCTTGGAGTGTTTCTATGATTTGTAGACATTAATATGATCAAATAGAAATATCGTATGTTACTTGTATGGAGAAAGATTATGATATTGAAAGTATCAATTTGGTTTTTAAATGAAAATAATGATATTGATAGGTATTGAATTAGTAAAATTCGTGTTAAGAATGGGAAGAACTATAATAAAAGTTTAATAACATTGTGCTCCTTTGGGGTCTTGTAGCATAGAAACGTCTGTAACAAAAACATATCAAGGTATAAGAATGATATAATCGATTATAGCAAGGTATAAGAAATCTAAAATTGAATAGAATATACATTTTATCTAGAAACCATCATGGAAGATTATGAGAATCTAATAACAAAAAAAAAAAATTATGCTAATTGTGACCTAAAGTTAATGAACAAATATATTATATACTGTGACATAAAGTAGTCTATTAGGTTTTCAAAATAAGCATATTAAAGAAATATTCTATAAATAATAAGTGAATTTCGGAAACTTATATGTATATATTTTATTTTCAATAAGTAACAACTTATATTTTTTTAGAAACCTATATATGTATATATTATGAATATAAATGTAACAATATTTTGTCTAGTAACAAACTTAATAAGTTCAAAACTTAGAATCTAACACATGACTTGAAGTCTGAAATCATGTTCATGACAGTTGACTCGATGATCCCTTTGTTCTTGTCGGTACAATACTTCTGGCCGAAATTTCCTAGTCCGTACATGTTGCCTATGTGATCAAGCAACGTAGACTAAAAACAAAAATAATGGTAGAAATTAGTAATAAATTATAAGAATATGTAATGTAAATTTTTTAAATTAATACGTAAAGAAAAAGTTTGTTCTCCTGCTCTATAGTGAGTTGTACCGTCTGAGAAATACTATATGATAGATCAGTGTTAATGTCCATGTGTGATTGCACGAACATGCTACGCTTATGCTCATAAGTCTCTGAAATGTTCTTCGTCTTGAGGTCCACAAAGCTCCCATATGATGACCTAGTATACGTCTTCTTGAAGACATCACTGATGGAAGCAGGTTGATGCAATTCTTCTTACTTAAAAAAATTATATTATATAATTAAAATATTAAAAAAGTTAAAAATTATATAAATTAGAAATATTAACAAGTTCACATTGAACACGGAAAAACTCTTTTGTCCCGAGAAATGCTTATAAGGTTCGCAGCCATCACGATCAGAATAACAAGTGGCTCGGGTTTTCTCACTCTTCAAATGCGCCTCCTCTCGCTCACAAACGAGCCCATTCATCCACCCTGGACATTTATCCTCATTTTTAATTTGAGTCGTGATTCCTTTCATGCGCTTGACATTGACTTTATCGAATTCTTCTCGAACGGTATGTGTAATAGCCGGATTCTAGTAATAAATTTGCTACAAAATTTTAAACTAAAAAATTATGTGTTAATAAATAGAGATTTTAAATTAATTACAGTAAAAAAAATATAACAAATTCTTACCGCAAATTACATGAAAAACTAACCTTGCACATTGATAGAAGTAATGATCCAACTCAAATATGCGTCTTCATACACGCCCTTGATTATACTCGAGATATATCTCGAAATTTTGCTCTTTTGGTCTTGATCAAACCTGTAGAAATTCATTTAAAATAAGCAGTCACAGTTTTTAAAATTCAAAAAATTTTATTAAAAATTCATAACAATAATCATTAGAATTCATAATCTATAATACAAAAATTCTAATACATTTATTGAAACTCAAAATAATTCATTAAAATTTACAAAAAAATTAAGCATCCAGAAAAATTTACAAAAATTTTTAAAAACACAATTATAATCCAAAAATTCATAACAAAACACATACTAATTCATAAAAATTCCTAATAAATCAATTATAAATTTAATAAAATTCATATATATCCATTAAAATTGTAAATCTACCAATTCTAAATTTCATCAACTTAATATACCACATAATTCAACCGCATCTATACTAATTCAACCTACAATAGCCATAAAATCCAAACACAAATAGGGAAAAAATCTTACCAAATTATTCCATCTTTTGGAAATGGATCCAAATTAGGAAGATTTCTTTCTCGTTCTTCACTAAAAAGAAAGTCTTATAGAGTGAATTGAACATGTTCATGACCTTGTTTTGAAGAAAAACCTTCTTCCATATATGTGAAGGCAAAATCCACTCTAAGAAATAAGATATCTCAGCGTTCAAGTATGACTGCACAATCGATTCAGCTGCATATCTTTTATTTTTTTCTTTGCTTTTAAAATTCTTAAAAGACCATTCAAATGGATACATCCATCGATACTACACATGGCTGCCCAGTTCAACTTTATATGGTAGATGCACAGGGTAAATATACCATCACATCGAATAGAGCAGGTGGGAAAATCTTCTCCAAATTACATAGAATTAGAAATATGTTTTCCTTCATTATTTAAATATGACTTTCATGCAACTTTTTATTGCACAAATCCCGAAAAAATCCTCCAAGACCTATGCAAACACAGACAAACTGCACGTTTTAGCATATATATGTGTGGTCAATTATATATATTGATAACTAATTAATTAAGTACGTGATAGTGCAAGATGCACGTTTCGTGGTAAGAATTCATCAAAGATGAATGGAAGCAAGCGTTCCATGAAAACGTGATAATCAGGACTCTTCATGCCTGAAAATTTTCCTCCTTCTATATCGGCACAAGTCGCTAAATCTAACGTGTAGCCATCAGTAAATTCAATATCATGTTTAACACATGCTAATAAACATTCTTTTGCTGATGCACTCAGTTTGAATATAGGAACATGAGCTCTTCCACGGCTATCGAGATGTAACTCTTTCCATGAGCAAAATCATGCTATATCATGTCTTGTCTTAACTGTGTCTTTTGATTTATCTTTAATGTTCATGACGGTATTTGAGAAGGCATCCAGAACATTTTTCTCTATGTGTATCGGATCAAGAAAATGTCGTAGATTGAGATCTTTTCAATGAGGCAATTCCCAAAATATGCTTTCTTTGCGCCAATTATGCTACTTCCCATATCCGTTTGTTTTCTCCTCATGTTTGTTTCCTCCACAAACAGATGTTTTTGCTGGATTAACCTCTCTTATTCACTGATTGTACACTTCATCACCAGTTAGTGTTGGAGGTGGATACTGATTTATAGCATCTTTTCCTTTCAAGAAATTTTATTCCTTCTTAAAGGATGATTGAGATGAAGAAACCTTATGTGACAATCAAACCAACACGTCTTCCGTCCATTTCGTAATTGAAATGCTCTAGTATCATCCATGCATATTGGACAACGTAATCATCCATGCGTTGTCCACCCAGATAACATGCCATACACGGGGAAGTCACTAATCGTCCACATTAATAGTGCTTTTACATCGAAATTTTGATTGTTGAACTTATCATACGCCTCAACTCCAGTCATCCATAGCTCTTTTAACTCATCAATGGGAGGACGAAGGAATGTATGAAGACTTGCTCGTGGATGATGTAGACCTGAATTCAAAATTGTAAGCCACAAATATTCTTCCTTCATACACATACTCAGTGGTAAGTTATGTGGAGTCATGATCACAGACCACAACGAGTGATTATGAGACATTCCAAAAGGATTGAAACCATCGGTGCATAATCCAAAATATACATTGTGAGGTTCACTTTCAAATATGGGGTGCAACTTCTGAAAATTCTTCCATTCTACTGCATCAGATGGATGAGACATCTCTCATTCGTTTGATTCATGTTCTACATGCCATCTCATTGCTTCTTCATTATGAGCACTCTGATATAGTCTTTTTATTCTATCAGTGATAGGTAAGTACCACATACGAATGAATGGTATTTTGGTTCGTCTGACACTCTCCTTGTATCTTGCTTCTCTGCAAAATTTATATTTATCCCATTTTTCATCTACTCTCCAATGATCATACTACTATGCATACACACCTCAATTGTGTAGTAGGGAGCCCTAAATTTCGCATCAATTTCTTGGTTCATAATACGACGTAGTATACTGATTATCCCTAGGTAGATACTCTGAAATGAGTTCTGCCGACTAGTAATGTTCACGTACAAATTCATTAAAATTTGTTTTCATGTGCATGAACCGAGATGTTAATGATAATTGCAAGTGACCTTTCTCACAACCATCATATAAAGGATTGTTAGCAGCTTCTAACATGGCATAAAAAGTTTGTGCCTCATGATTAGGTACTCCAACTGTATTTTGATAATCATATCCATGCTCAGCTTGCTCGTAATTATTTTGATCATAACTCCTGTTACGCTGAGCAGGAAATGCATCATTTACCATCCATACATATGTATCTTCTATATGAAAAACTTCTTCTTATTTTCAATTCTACCATAACCTGCACTACAACTACCTAAATCCACATTCAAATCTTTCCCATGCATATACTGAATATAAAATTGAGGCATGAATCCTCGACTAAATAGATGATTTGCAATTTTTCATCCTGCAAGAAGTTTATTATTTTCACACAAAATACAATACAACAAAACTTACCCATATTGCTGATTTCAAGCAGCTGATTACCCTCAAAGTCATGAACTCGTCCACTCTAGCAGCAAATTCCGCTGAGATGTTACTTATTTCTTCATCGATTCTTCTATACATCCACTCCTGAAAAGCTTTTTCTCTCTCTAAAATGTTTTTTCTCTCTCTAAAAATGTTTTTTTTTACAAAAACGTTTTTTTCCCAAAAACGTTTTTTTTCTTCCCAACAAACTTTTTAATTTATTTATGTTTTTCAAGTGTGTTAGCGAAGTGTAATTGTTGGTGTATATATAGTAAAAGTTTGTCATTGAATTGCCATTGAAGTGAGAATGAAATTTGAGACTGAATAATCAGTCTCACATTGTTTTAGTTACATTAGGTACAAAACACAAAAAAAACGTGTGTAACTAACAAATTGCGACTCGAATGTGACTGTAAATTTGAGACTAATGCTTCAGTCGCATATCAGTAGGACATATGCAAATAATTTGTGACTGATAGCTTAAGTCGCATATCAGTCTTAAGTTAGTCGCACATTTTCGACTGAAACGCGACTGAAACTATTAGTATCAATTTTGCGACTGATTTAAGTCTGATATTTGGTAGTTGCACATCATTATCAATTCAGTCTCACATTTTGCGACTGAAAATTCAGTCGCAAAATACATGTTTTCTTGTAGTGCTTGCACCGTGGGTTACAAAGGAGAAACGACAAAATTTAGAATTTTGACGGTAGTAATGAAGAATAAGAGAAGGATATGGCTAAAGGTATATTGTGCTATAGTTTGATAGATCCGTACGATTCGTGAAAGTCCAGATAACTTATGTTTCTCACTATAGTCTTGTTGCAAATGAACTTTATGCCGCCCGAAGTTCTATTTACATATCAACAACGTTTCAAACATTTTGCCTTTTAGAGTATAGCACAAATGGAGGTATACAATTTTCTCTCCCTTTTCATTTTTGATTGAATACGTAGGTAGTAGTATAACATCAACCCGCGCTCACTTCAAATCGATTGAGAGAAAGTGGTCAAGAGATTCTTTGAATTTTTACATGGAGGACCAATAATTTTAAGGTTTTAATACTTTGGCAATATAGCCCAAATATTAGACTTAAATTGGTATAATGGGATAAATTGAGAAATGTGGGCTTTGGTCCAAATGAATAAGTTTGAGAATTTATAAAGTCAAAACTAATTTAAGTCTTAATTTGTTAAATAACTTTAATCTTTTTAAATAAGTTTTCCCTAACAAACCTAAAATTGAGGACTCACGTGGAAGACCATGTTGATGACATTGATGTCTTCTTCTCTCACATTTCAGAGAAACATTATCTTCAAGTCTCTCTCATCTAGAAACTTAAGCTTCAGCTCTTACACAAAATCAAGTTTTTGAGCAATAAAATTGAAGTTCTACAAAATTCTCTCATATGTTTAGTCTTACAAACGAGAGTGTAAAAGTAGAACATATATTCGCAGATTCTGTTTGTCGAGTGTAACGAAGACAGACTAAGTACATTTCTATCCTGACTCAAAAACGCATACAACCGTTACACTACGAGCTTTTTACTAAGTTAAGATAACAAGATCTTTTTCTCAGCTATGTACGTTACCCTTTTGTGGTTTATTATATCCTTTATATAATTAGTTCTACAATTGCTTGCCTTATTTGAATACTGAGGTCCTACATTCTTAACTAAGTAAAACACCCGTAGTGCGGCGGTTGTATACGTTTATTGAATTAAGGTAACAAATAAGAAATGGGATTAGCGAAATCAAAATCTGCTTTTCTACTTGTTTCATTATCAAATAAACGTAATCTGCGATTCACCTTTGTGTCTCTACAAATCATTTCATTTAAACGATAAAAAGAAAATCAAACGGTGTAAACGGTATCCGTGATCCCTCCTTTGGTATTCGTAGATCGATTTTTGAGTTTTGATAAAACCAAACATAAATCATTAACACTATTTGCAAGTTAATAATATCTGTGAATTGTTTTTAATTTTAAACCAGTTTTGTAAACATTAAAAAACCTCTGCAAATTGGTTTTAAATTGTTTGAAAATAGAAAATTAAATCTTAAACGAAATTTACAAACCAAAGGTTGTGTGAATCGTTTTTTACTTTAAAAAATAGAAAAAAAATTAATTTAAAAGGATTTGATGAATATTTTTTTTAATAATTACAAAAGATATTTTAAAACAGTATTTTTAAATTCTAATAGATTCTGCGAATTGTTTTAAATTGTTTTTAAAAAGTGATATTATTCTAATAGTGTGTTTACTGTTTTTATAAGTCTAACAACGAAGAAACACTGAGACAGATTCACGACATACATATAGAAGATCAGTCGTTGAAACATCGGTTAACCTGTTGACAATAGATTGATGAGATGCGGAAGGAGATGAGTCTTGAAGATCTTCCCAACAGGCTGCAAAAAGAAGAAAGCAATCGTGGTCACTTTCCGACTCGGTTATTCTTCACCATCATGACGTGTACATGGTTGAGCACAAACCTAAGGTATTTGCAAAGGAAAAGCCAAAGCAGTTTTCACTCTTCCTTGGAACTTGCTTCTTTGATGACTTTTAAGAAGCAGAATACGTCCACTAAGAAGAAAAAGTTCAAAGGTAAATCACAAGGTAGCAAATTAGGCCACAAATCTGATGACTGTCGTAGGAAGCCCAAGAACAACGGGAAAAAGATTGACCAAGTGAATCAGACACAAGAGGATCTCGTGGCAATGGTCACTGAATATAACATGGTCCAACAAAACATCCCAAGAGAATGGGGATACGACACTTGCACTTCGCATCACATCTACACTGACAAAGCTGTTCAGCACCTATCACTAGAGTTCACCAAATCACAAAATGCAAATGGCGAAATAATCTAGGTCAAAAGTCCTTGGAGCAGGCACCGTGATACAAAAGTTCACATATGGACGAGACGTAACCCTCAAGAATGTGAGGCATTGCCTTAATATGAGAAAAAAAAAAACTTGATTTCTGCAACTCTGATGGATAAAGTTGGTTTCAGAATCAAGTACATTGGAGGGAGAATGATTCTGACAAAGTTTGGGGTGTATGTTGGCAAAGCTTACAGAAAGAATAGAATACTCAAAATGTGGGTTCAAGCTATCCTCCATAAGGTAGTAGACGTCTTTTTACTGCTTCTACCTTTTCTGCTACTACTTCTAATGCCGCAAATAATAATGTTGTTGATAATTATTTTATTGTTGCTTATACTTATTCTGATGTAGTTTCTGATGTTTCAATGAATGAGAACCTAGTTGCTTATTTCGTTGAGTCTTTGATATTTAGCACAAACGATTAGGTCATTTCAACTATAAGTCTATACAAAGACAAATGAACTTGAACCTAATACCAAAAAGCAAAACAAGCAAAAAAAATGTGAAATGTTCTCACAAGCAAAACTCACTAAAAAACCATCACCTCAAGTTCAAAGAACAACTGAACCTCTAGGATAATTTACACAAACTTATGTGATTTAAAATTTGTGCCAACTAGAGGAGGCAAAAAGTATTTTGTAACTTTCATTGATGATCACACAAAATACTGTTATGTATATTTATTACATATCAAAGATCAAACCTTGGAAAAATTCAAGTTATATAAACGAGAAGTTGAAAATCAACTCATCAACCCTATTAAAATAGTCCGAAATGACGGAGGAGGTGAATATGATGGACCTTTTAATGCATTTTTCAAAGAAAATGACATTATACATCAAACAATAGCTCCAGATTCATCAAAATCTAATGGAATTGCTGAAAAAAATTAAACTCTGAAAGAGTTGATAAATTCATTGTTGCAGGAATCTGGTTTACTCCATAATGTGTGGAGGTGGGGGGGGGGGGGGGGAAGCACTGCTTACCACAAATTACATCCTCAACAAAATTTTGCACAAAGTCACCGGAAAGACTCCCTATGAGCATTGGAAAGGTTCGCCACCATCGTATAAATACTTCAAAATGTGGGGGTGCTTAGTAAAAGTGGCAATACCACCTCCTAAAAACGTCATAATAGGACCAAAAACTGTTGACTATGCTTTTCTCGAATATGCACATAACAGTTCTGCCTATAGCTTTCGGGTTATTAAATCATAAATACGTGATATCCATGTCAACACGACAATGGAATCAAAAAATGCATCTTTGTTTTAACACTTGTTTCCATATAAGGATAAGTGAAATCCAATGAGAACTCGTGAAGAAAGATATAACACAAATCATGAGCCTAGTATGTATGGAACTTCTCTGTCTAACTTAGAAGATCAACAAGATGAACCTATATGCAGCAAAAGAGCTCGTTAGAAAAAATCTTACGGTGATGATTTTTTTTGTAAAAAATGAACCAAGAAATTTCACGGAAGCCATGTTTAAACCAGACGCTTCCTCCTTGAAAGAAAATGTCAACAGTGAGATGGACTCTTTTATAAAAAATCATACTTATGAGTTAACCAATCTCCCTGAAGGGTTTTTAGCACTTGGATGCAAATGAATTTTCAAAACAAAGTTGAAAACTGATGGCTTAATAGACAAGTACAAGGATAAACTCGTGGTACAAGGATTCGTAAAAAAAGAAGGTATAGACTTCTTCGACACATATTATTTGGTGACGAAAAGAACCTCCATCAGAATGCTGATATCAATTGCAACATTAAAATACTTGGAGATCCATCAAATGGATGTAAAAACTGCTTTTCTAAATGGAGATTTAGAAGAAGAAATTTACATGAAACAAGCTGAAGGGCTTGTTGCTCTAGGACAAGAACACAAAGTTTGTCGACTTATTAAGTCATTGTATGGTCTCAAACAAGCTCCAAAACAATGGCATGAAATATTTGACAATGTGATGATGTCAAATGGTTTCAACATAAACGAGTGAGATAAATGTATCGACATTAAACAGACTAAAAATACTTATGTATTGCTTTGTTTGTACGTAGATAACATAATCCAACAAACTAAGAATTTACTCAACAGTAAGTTTGACATGAAAGACATGGATCTTGCTAATGTTATCTTAGGGATTAAAATCACACGAACTTCTGACGGAATAACTATGTCTCAAGGTCACTATGCTGAAAAGATCTTGAAAGACTTAAGAACTATACTAGTGGTACTGCAAAACCCCCTATTGACTCTCAATCTCACTTGACTAAAAACTTAGGTGAAGCAGTGTCACAGGTAGAGTACGCATGTGTGATAGGAAGTCTATGTACTTGACTAATTGTACTCGACCTGATCTAGCACATGCAATTAATGTACTAAGTCGCTACACAAGCAATCTAGGACATAAACACTGGAAAGTCATAACGAGAGTACTGAATTACTTACAATATAAAAATTGTTATAGGCTGCACTATGTAGAGAACCTCAAGTATTGTAAGGATACAATGATGCTAATTGTATTTCCGATTCCACAAACTCAACATCCATAAGTGGATATGTTTTTACCTTAGGAAGTGCAGCAATATCTTGAAAATCTTCCAAATAAACTCTGTTAGCTCGATCCACCATGGAGTTGGAGTTTATAGCTTTAGATAAAGCAGCATAAGAAGCATAATGGCTTCAAAAATTTTTGGAAGATATTCCTCTGTGGGAGAAACTTGTGTCGACATTACGCATTCACTGTGATAGTCAATTGGCTATAACCCGAGCACATAATAATCTCTATAATGGTAGATATCATCATATAAGGAGACAACATAAAACCATTAAACATATGATCTCAAGTGGTGTTATCAAAATCGATTACGTCAAATCAGCTGACAATCTAGTAGATCTTTTCACCAAAGGACTATCTCGAGATCAAGTAGTAAAATCATCAAGAGGAATGGGTTTAAAGACTATGACTTACAAAGATGTCTGGTGGAAACCCTACCTACATGACTAGAGATCCCAAGAAGTAGATTCGAAGGGACAACTAAATCAGACAATATCTTCAGAGTGCACTGTGAACATTATAACTCTACCTAGTTCCTAAACTTTACAAAGTTGAGGATAGGTTCTAAACTTTTAATGATTTGAGTCCAAGAATTGGTTGCAACTGAAGTATTACAGGTTACTTATGAACATCTAAATGTTTGGCAAATCATCGAGTAAGTGTAAAATAAAGGCAGTTTCTAGGAGAATGAAGGTAAGACTATACTCTCCAAGTTCACTCATGAAATACCATACAAATTTCAAGACGAAAATGAACATAATAAAGAACTTAGATGTACTAGAAAGTGAGATGGGTTATATTTGTTGTCTAGGTTTACACTAAACTTCCAGAAAATATTAACGAGTGGTTCAAAGCTGAAAAATACTCTTACTGAGACACATCACATTTTCGTCTACACTCTCGAAAGTCTGTTTGTCTATCTAGTCTATAAGATAAGTCTAGTCAGTAGAGTCTATCGAGTCTTTTTCATATGTTTAGAGCCATTTATATTCATGTGGAGGATTTTTGGACCAATAATGTTAAGGTTTTAATACTTTGGCAATATGGCCCAAATATTAGACTTATATAGATTGGTAAAGATTGAAGGAGAAATAGGATGAATTGGGGAATGTGAGCTTTGGTCCAAAATGAATAAGTTTTAGGATTTATAAAGCCAAAATTAACTTCAATCTTAATTGGTGAAAAAACTTTAATCTTTTTGGATAAGTTTAAGTCCCTAACTAAGCTAAAATTGACGACTTACATGGAAGATCACGTTAACATCTTCTTCTCTCACGTTTCTAAGAAACATTATCTCAAAGTCTCTCTCATCTATAAACTTAAGCTTCAGCTCTTTTGCAAAAACAAGTTTTTGAGCAATAAAAGTGAAGTTTTGCAAAATTCCTTTACATGTTTAGTTTTAAAAACGAGAGTGTAAAAGTAGAACACATGTTCGCAGATTCTGTTTGTCGAGTACAGCGAAGAGAGACTAAATAAAGTTCTATCCTGACTCTAAAACGCATACAACTGTCGCACTATGAGCTTTTTACTGACTTAAGGTAACGAGATAGTTTTCTCAGCTCTGTATATTACCCTTGTGTGGTTTATTATATATTTTATATATTGAACTTTACTTCACTAGACCCAGACCTAACTCTCATTAGCAAAATCTAACCAAGCAAGAATGACGAAATAACTCACAAAAGCCAATAATTAATCTAAACAATCAATCTCTTGAGCTAGACAAGACTATTTCAGATTTTAGTTCATTCAAGCATTTCATCAAAAAACACTTAGTAGGTGGATGAATGCAACAAATCAAATTTCAAATGGCCAATAAGAAATCAACATTAAGAACACTAAATCTAATGAGATCTTATCATAAGCTTAAGCAACCTAGATCCACCTAGATCCGCAAAGATCTACCTCATTTTCTTAAAACCCAAGATAAATCTACTCACTAATCATGAATGCAAGCATAAACCCAGAAAATAAAATAGATGACATGATTAGAAAGATGAACAATAAAGAATAAACTAGCAAATGCTAAGACTCAATTGATATAATCAAATCAAGCATTCAATACATGGAAAATGAGAGAAAACTACTAAACTTTGCCAAATCTGGAAATAAAATGTGGTAATGAGTTTGTGGGATAAAAGGGTATTTATAGCTCACTTACAAAAACCCTAAAAAATTCAACACATATTTTAGAAAAAAGTCAACAAATTGAAATCAGATAGGTAACTCGACCAAGTGCTAGTCAAGTTGTGTAGTCGAGTTTGCTATGTCTTCAGGACGCATGCAACTCGAGCTTAGGTAAGTCGAGTCTTATGGCCGAGCTCTGCTCGGTTTGTCCATGGGTATGAAACTCGACCGGTGTGGTCGAGTTCACCAAGTTCTCATCCTTAGTTGCTGCTTCTAGTCTGATCCTTGCTAGTCTTTACGTCCAATGTGCTCCAAAATGATCAAAAAACTCCAACGTACATAAAAATCACTCCATGTGCAGTATGTATGCAATACAAATGCAAAGTATGCAATATGAGCCTAAATGGACTCTACCGCTACTGAGTTGTTGTTTTATTCTTTGAACAGAGGTGTGAGTGGGATTTGTTTTAGATACCTTTTTCTCGAGCTCTAATTGGAGACTCTGGATGGTATCACTCGAGTTCATGTTAGCTTCTCTTTTCCAGAACACCAATTCCCTTCTACACTTCTCTATCCTTTATGTTACAGGAATATGTTCTGAGTTGTGTAGTTGACCCCAACCTATTAAAACCGCTTCTTTTGCTCCTCTTTTTCTTCCCCATCGACTATCATAACAAAAGCATTGCATGTCACTTTGAATTTCTTCTCTCGTAAAGGTTTCAATGATGGGACAATGGTCTGATGCCCACATTGTAAGGAACAATTATCATTGCAGAAACATCGATTTAAGCAGCACTGTATCCATATGTTATCCCTCCAGCCTTCCCATGAAAAACAATTGCCTATGCTCTGCATTCAGTGACTTTACATTTTGTGACAATCTTTGAAGTTCCAGAAGGTATTTTCATTTCTCATTGAGCCACCAAATTTCTCAGAGTTGTTCAATAACTCGTTGAAATCCCCTAGTATAATCCATGGCTCATTCATATCGATGCCAATAGTCTATAGAGATTATCCAATACCTGACATCTCTGATTCATAACTGGATCAACATAGATGCACGAGACAAAAAAGACCAGTAAATTCAACCCAATTCTCATGTCAATGGTGAAGCAGTCCTTCCACATAATTACTAGTCCTCCACTTAATCGTTCAGGTTCTATATTGAAAAGTTTACTATAACCAAACGACTCCTTCAGTTTGTGAATGTATTTCTTTTTCTGTTTAGTTTCCATAAGAATGGAATTTCCTCGAACTATTACTCCAGAAAATGGGCTTTGATAAGAAGTGGATATCGTGGATAATATACTGTGTTACAACAGTAACCTATACCGTTCTCTTAAATGAGAAAGCACATGGATTTGTAAAACCAGAGAGAGGATTGCACCCAGGCGACCCTTTATCCCATTTCCTCTTCAACCTTTGTGCGGAGGCCTTAGTACATACGTTGAATAGATCCGAGAGAGCAAAGAAAATAACAGGTGTGAAGGTAGCTCCTACAAGTCCGAGTATCCACCATCTCTTGTTCACCGATGATAGCCTTATCTGTGTAAGGATACGGTTTTAGAGAGTGTAGAAATTAAATCGGTGTGGAATATGTATGAAGCAGCCTCCAGTCAAAAAATTAACTACTCTAAATCCTCTTTTTTTCGGAACTAAGGTGGATAGAAATAGGCAGGCTCGTATCAAACAAGTTCTGGGGATCACAAAGGAGAGTGGGGAAGGTATGTATCTTGGTCTCCCTGAGTGTTTCACAGGTTTTAAGAGGAAGTTGCTGAATTTCATCCATGAAAGATTATGGTCGAGAATGCATGGTTGGTTCGCTAAATGCCTTTCTCAAGTAGGTAAGGAAATGTTGATCAAGGTTATGGCATCATCCTTACTAGTTTATGCTATGCAATGTTTCAAATTACGGATGGATAATTGTCGGAAGATAACGTCTGCTATGAGATAATTTTGGTGGAGTAGTGGTACGAACAAAAGGAAAGTCAACTGGGTTGGAGCAAGCTATGCAAAAGTAAAGAAGAAGGAGGCTTGGGGTTTAAGGATATAAGTCAATTTAATCAAGCCCTTCTTGGCAAACAAGCTTAGCGTTTGGTGGAGAATCAATTCTCTATTAGGGAAGTTACTATAGAGCAAGTATTTCAAATCTTCTTCTTTCTTAGAGAGTGGACTAGGTTCCCGGCCCTCCTTTGGATGGAGAAGTATTCAATATGGCAAAGAACTCCTTCAGCAAGGTTTGATCAAAAGGCTGGGAAATGGTAGATCAACCAAAGTGTGGAAGGAGACATGGATCACGGATGAGCTGCCTCGTCGACATTATGCTACTCACCAAGGATATGATGAAGATGCAGTAGTGGCAGATTTATGGAATAACAGAGAGAACACTTGGGACGGGCAGCATTTACATGCTTGCTTTACATAGCAAGATATCCGATTGATCTCCAGTTTAAGACTTCGGCATAATAGAGAAGACATATATAGATGTTCAAAATCAGCAAATGGAATTTACACCACGAGTAGTGGCTACAAGCTTGCAGTAGAGCTAAATGAGCCACATAATGATGAGCTGCCTCCAATTGAAAAGCAATTGTGGAAAACTCATACAACACCTAAAATCATACATTTCCTCTGGAAATCGCTTGCTGGGGCATTGGCGGTGGCTGAAAGATTACATGCTCGTGGGATAAGTCAACACAACAAGTGTCATTTGTGCAATGACAAGGTGGAAACTATTAACCATGTGCTTTTCTCTTGTCCGACAGCTAAAGAGGTATGGGAACGGTTGGGTATTGACCTTCCTGAGCGAGGTTTTTCACTCAATTCTATCTTCGTAAATATGCATTATATTATAAGATGTACTAACAAGAAAGGTGAAGATAGACCACAGTATAAAGCCATCCTGTTGACTATATGGCTTATATGGAAGTCAAGAAATGCTTTGATGTTTGAAAAAACAAAATGGGAAGCTACTAATATTATTCAAAGAGCCTTGGAAGAATCAGAGCAATGGCACCATATTAATCAAGTGAATAAAGCTAAGATTATAGCAGATTAATTACAGGAATCTGTGACTAACTTACCATGTAATTCATGGATTACTTGCAGTATTGGTCTTTCATGGGATGCTTCTACAAATTATAGTGGTGCAGCCTAAATTTTAAAAGATTATAATGGAGTAGATCTTTTACATGGGCGAAGAGCTTTCACACGGGTACATTCTCAAGAAAAGGCGGACATACTCTCAACTGAATGGGCGATAGAGAGTATGAATTATACAAGACATCGAAGAGTGGCCTTTGAGACTTCTTCAATACGCATGGTATCATTGATACAGAATCATGTTATGCAACGAGGAGCTTATGATATACTCCATTCGATTAAGTGTCATCTTTAGAGCATATCCGAATGGCATTTGGCTCATTTAACAGACTGGAAAAATCAGATGGTAACGGAGTTAGCAGAATCCGTTACACATGATCAACGATATCAGTCTTATATCGCCAAAGAAACCCCTCCATGGTTGATAAGGTGGGCACAACAAAGAAATCTTATGCCTAATTAAATAAGTCTGAACCTTGTTTAAGGTTCCGCTTAGTTAGGTTGATATAGTCTGGTGTTTTAACATACCTGCTTGTATGTTTGATTTGTTGTGTTTGAGACGTTAACTTGGTCTCCTTCAATTCTTTTGAGTTTTGAGTAATAAAGGAACTTTTCAGTGGTAAAAAAAAAAAGAAACATTAGGTCCAGAAAAGATTATCTTCGAATTTCCCGGATGTGACGAACTGTCTCGGTGTTCCCCGCGCCTTGACAATTCCAACTCATGATGGACACTAGGACTGCAGTGACTTCACACTGAGATTTTTAGGTTCTTCAAAACAGTTTATGAATCTGAAGCTACTATTTCCTCTTGTTGTTGTCGCCTATATTTTGTGCTTGGGTTTCATGACCTTGTTGTTCCGTGGCTGAAACCAGTTATCGCTGCGTTTGGGTTCATGGGCTTGGTTTTCTTTTTGCATTCTTCACAGGCTGTGAGCTGCCTTGATTTTTGTCTGAAGAATAGCCAATATGAAAAGCTAGTGGTATTGAATAATTTTGGTTTCAAAGCACGGCTCGAAATTCTAGTGATTACACTCTTCAGAATGGAATATCATGATTGAACGATAACTAACTATCAGGCGAAATGGAAATTTTCCTTTCAAAGAAAGGAAACACAGAAGAAAAAAGATTGGAAGAAGACAAAATTAGAAAGGACCATTTAGCAAATATCTGACCCAAATCTCTTTGTGGACTTAAAAACTGAGCCCATTAATTTGTTAAATATCCCCAACATATAAATCAAGATAATTGAATGTTATACATCATTTCTACCTAAACTTCAACATTAAATTTTGAAGGGAAATAGATCGTCCAATAACACTAAATTAAAAGTTTTTATAAAAAATCATTTCAGTTGATTAAGACACGATTTTGAACGCACTAAAATATATTTAACCGAATCATACAAGACCATAAATCACATCATCCAAATATATGCTTTCCTTCAACATGCTTAGACCCCATGCACTAAAATAAAGCATCGTCTGTGGAAGTTGTTAGCCATTAACTTAGTTTTACCTGGAAAAATATGGCTAAGAACCACTATTTCAAAAAGAACATTTTAATTACAAAATGGCAAGCATGGTAGACCAATCATCAGCTACTCCATAATCAAGGCTGAGCTCAGTCATGGGAAGGATGTTTGATAATACAAACCTGAAACATGTCACAAGCCATGACTATTCGATAATACAAACCTATACTTTTGTTTCAACATTCTAGACCCATTTGCAATCATTACTAAAGATAATATAAAACTTTGTTTGAGGAAGTTGTCAACTATTAACATGGTTTTACCTGGAAAAAATAATGGCTAAGAAGCACGCACCATTTCGAGAGGACCATTTTAATTACAAATGGCAAGCTTGGCGGTCCAATCATCAGCTACTCCGTAATCAAGACTGAGCTCAGTCATAGGAGGGATGTTCTCAGCAGCGAAAAGCATTACACGAGGGAACATCAGATTGTTGTGATCATGCAGAACTAATTGAACAATGACATTTGGATCAGTACTATGGCTTATGTAACAAGCAACGTTCCTCATCTTGGACACATCCATTGCGAAGTCAACTGGAGGAATCTCAGGGTAAGAAGGCCGCTCATAATCAGGCAGGACCTGAGACAAATCTCCCCAAGCTTTCCACCTTGCAGAAGAAAACCGAGCAGGATAAACCAATGTATCACCGTTCATGGTTAGAATGTTGGCTTGTTCCCTTGTTAAAGCAACCCCAGCATACTCACAAATAAAAGCACCAGCATGTAATATATCCAAAGACCGAACTCCCCAACCTGTTTCCAGTGACCTAAACACTTCTAGTCTATTCCTCACACCCCTTTGTGTCACACGGTTTCGACATGTTGGAGGGCACTGACACGCCAGTCCGCATTCATGTATCAATGGTTTCTGTCGTATTAGATTCCCATTGTAATCATAGGCAAACTCGCCTGCATTCTTGGTTTCGCAAAGGCAGCCACTGCTACAACCTGAGACACAGTTGCATCCACTTCCATTATTACTCTGTTGAACAAAAAGCCCCGGGGGAAACAAGGCTTTCACAAGGTACTCGTAATACAAAGGTTCTTGATCGTTGTCAATGTCATTATATAGATAGACAGGAACATTCTCCTTCCTATTCGAGATATCAAAAGAGAGGTAACCTCTTGGTCTCACAGACAGCGGGTTGGTTTTCAGAGTCTTAGCAAGCTTCATAAGCGAACTACCCATCTCGACCTGACCTTCGATTCTTTCCAACCTAAATTTAAACACGCCAAAACCAGATTTCCCAACATCGAACCAAGAATCAACAATCCTAAACAACCCATCATATACATAAACTTTGCTAGAAACCGTGTTCTCGTATTTCAATCCTCTAATCACTCTAACTTCAATCCCATAATACATACTCCTTTCCATCGCAAGATTCCCACCTTCCAACTTCTGATGCTCAGCTTGACGTCCAAGTTTATCTTGCCCACCATGGCCTGTATATATGATCACATCTCCTTGATCGTCATCATCCTCATACCCACCTGAAACAATCACACTAGTTGCAATTGGCTCTCCATTAGAGCTAAGACTCCCAGTGAGATAATCAATCCCAGCTTGTGTCTGCCCATGTAAACCTACAACACACAATTCAAGTCTAAAGAAGAAAATGTCCCCAACTTGAACCCCAGGAATCGAACCGACAATGCGCTTATCACGATTCATCCACAAGGAACAATCTCTCATCATCGAAGCAGCTTTACTATCAGGCCTACCTCTTCTTCCGGTCCCAATCCCTTGATGTTTAATTTCTTCCATCATCAAGAAGATCCTAAGAGAATCGTAAATCATTCTCGTTCTCCTCACATGTTCTCGGAACTGCCTCTCACCTTCAGGACCCACATCAGTGACCCTCACGAGCTCCGACGAGCGTTGCTGTGGTTTCGGCCTTCGCATAACAACAGATGGTGAAGCCTCATTGAGTGAGTAAGAAACCGGAACCGGATCCATTTGATGATTCTCCTCCATTGATACAAGTGCGCCAGTTAAGGAATCGAGAGTCGTAACGTCATCGTGTCGATTGAATTGTTCGGCAAATGCGGAATGGAAAGTCCTCGCAACGTTGTCATAAGCTGACAACAAGCTTGCGCTTTCGGGAGTATTTTGCAAAGCGGAATTGAAGATGGAAGATGATGAAATTGAGGCTTGTGGGTTGTAATTTGGTTGTTGAAAAGCCAAGCTTTGGGTAGATTCAGTCATAGGTTCTTCCTTTGGAATCAATGTAGGTGATGGATTCAAAGAGGGATCAGGACGACTTTGAGAAGAACTCATTTCAGAGGGTTTACAGAGGTTTCAGAAAAATCGAAATCGAGAAAATGGTTTCAAGCTATATCCATGGACTTAAGGTTATATAACTCCTACACGAAATCGAGAAAATGGGTTTTCTCAAAAATGTGTTGAGCTAAACGATTACTCCATAAATCAGGCAAGAAAACCAAAAGAAAATCCCCAAGATATATCTACCTGTTCTGGTGAAATCAGAAGCTAAGATCTGAGCTCTCCAGAGTTGAGATATCTTAAAAGCTTTTCCGATTTGATCGATGATGGTGTGTTTATTTGGTGCGTTTGGTCATCCTAGTATTATTGTTATTATTATTATTTTTTGTCTGTCAGTCTGACATTAAGATCTGAGGTCTCCAGAGTTGATGCATTCTCATGCTATGAACATGTTTTCTAAAAGTTGTAGTGGGAAGCGTTTTCGTAATTAGATCAGCTACATTATTCGTTGAACGAACATACTGAATATCCACTTCTTGATTCTTCTCGAGTTCTCGTGTGTAGGAGAAAAATCTTGGGGGAATATGCTTCGTTCGATCGCTCTTGATATAACTTTCTTTGAGTTGAGCGACACATTTTGTGTTGTCTTTGAACAATTTTGTTGGCTCATTCTTTATGATTATTCCACTTGCTTCTTGTATATGATGAGTTATTGATCTGAGCCACACGCATTCCTTACATGCTTCATGAAGAGCAATTATCTATGCATGATTTGAAGAAGTTGTGACTAGTGTCTGTTTTTGAGATCGCCAAGAAATTGCGGTTCCTCCAACCATCAAAACCTTATCATGGAAAAACCTAATGGGATAAAAACTATGATAAGGAAAAAAGAGTATAGCAACGTAATCTCTCCCTGAAATGATAAATATCATAAATTTTAGAATTGACGCATTCTGATGCTATGAACATGTTTTCTAAAAGTTGTA